>BGPT01001494.1:66901-84208 GCA_003297045.1 Symbiodinium sp. clade C Y103
CTAAATGACCTCATGTCTCCAATTGGACTCACTCTCTAAATGGCCTCTAAGCCCATGTTTCTTGCTTTTTTTGCTGCCGTCATAGCGTGTTATTCGAAAGAAAAAAGGCATGAAATCGAGACAGCAACAACATTTAGCAACAGNCATTTAGCAACAGGTGAGCGAGCCAATATGGGATTTTTCTTTCGAAAAACAGGCTATGACGGCATTAAAAAGGGCAAGAAACATGGGTCCCTTGCCATCCGCTTCCAGATCCCAGATTCGAACTGGCTTNAGGCTATGACGGCATTAAAAAGGGCAAGAAACATGGGTCCCTTGCCATCCGCTTCCAGATCCCAGATTCGAACTGGCTTTCGTTACATCCTTCTCAGGTTGTTCTATATTTACGTGATTTTGCGTGTATATATATATATGTGATATTATATGATGTGTATATAGATTTATACACAATTGATGGAATTCATACTGCCGTTAAATCACACATATTATATCCAAGCAGATCCATTGTCGAGAAGTCAAGAAGATAAACTCTTGGCCTGGAGGAAATTCAATCAAAGACAAAGAAAAGAAAGAAGACAAAGAAGACCAAGAAGACAAAGGAGATAGAAATACAATAGGAATTGTATAGTCTGCATTCGTATGTTGTGTGCTTGACTGTGTGAATGTACTGACTCATTTCCACACCAATCTCCCTGTTGCAGTGGCCTCGCGGTTGAACACCCGGACTCCAGCAAAGATGCCTGGCAACGCAACTTCATTGCAGCTTCAGAGAAATCTGACATGATCACACATGCAGCTTCATTTCGTCTTCATCGAAATTGCACAGTGAGCCGCGCAATTGTCATGCAAGTGCTGTACCGGCATGTGTCAGAGACGGACCTCCTGTCGATTAGCCACTCATTCTTATGAGTCCTGCAAGAACAGCATCCATTCGAAGTCAAAGAAGTGTGGAAAGAAGTGTGGTTCTTTCCAAGGCATGCAACAGCTCGCGTCGAGCGGTGCTGCAGGTTCAGGCCGAGTCTGGGTTGACACGGCCAGAATTTTTCACCTCGAATGCAGCAGTGCCACTTCATTGACCATCAATTGTCATTCCTGGTCGATTGTCATTGATCACCATGTATCCTGGTCTTTCTTGTATTACTATACGTTGCTCATGTAACTTGTTCTTTTTGATTTCTTTACCGCGCGGGGCTTTTTCAGTCTTCCAAGCATCTTGAGGTCCTTTACCCGCTGATCATCGAGTAGTTACAGTTTACCGCAATGGGTTCACGGTCTTGGGCTTAGAACTGAAAGTAGAACACAACATGAATTTACAATGATAGAAACCAAAGGAAGCACAGGGAAAGACCAAAGTCTTTGTACTGCACTTGGTGTATGTTTGACGGATTCACTTCCGAGTAGCTTTCTGACCCTCTCTCAGGTTGGGGATGGACCTTTCCGGCCCTTGTCTGATCCGCTCAACAAGAAGTTCATGGACTGGGTGCAAAGTGGTGCACTTTTTTTGTAGTTTGGCATAGATAAAAGGCTTGGCCAAAAGGTCAAACGGATACATGAGAACAAGCCAGAGCAGGTTTCAGCTGCGCCAACACTAGATATTCGCAAACTGATGCGCTTCTTCAAATTTTGCTCAGGCTGCCATATATATATATATATGTATACAATGTATATGTATCTTATTAGATGATTTGAAGCACGGCAGATTTCAATGAACCATGGTGTGCACGCGCTTGAAGCTGAGGTTTACACCCCTGTAATTTCAACGGAGAATTCAAAAATATGTCAAGAAGGCATGGAAATTCTATGGTTCATCCAACATGCCATATAATAAGAAAGAAGAATCATCATTGTCTCTTGATTTGGGCGTACGTCATTGTCCTGAGTTGCGACATATTTGCATCTTATCATGATTAGTCGTAGAAGTAGTATGAAATAGTCATGCGCTCTGGGGTTGTCTTTTTGGAGAAGATATCAATCAGTCATTTGTGTTTCCTAAAAATGCAGCGTGCCGCGTCTTGACGTTTGAGTTTTTGAATATGGGCAGGACGAGATGGCAGCAGGACGTTGTCCTGCGGAACTGCAAGCTCAGGTGCAGAGAAGTGATTGAATACGCTTGAATACGCTTGAATGCGCTTGACTCGCTTGAATTACTTGACGTTTAATAGTTTTCTAACCGCAACAAAGACTGAAGGGTCTTGATCATTCTTTTGAATGGAACTGGGAAGTCCCTCTCCAAAACCGCTCGCTGCTTTGGAACAGTTTTCAAGGCAGGCTCCAACGAGCCCGTTCATGTTGCTGTTCAAGACAAGCGCGGAGAAGATTACAAGGTTTTACAGCCGGCACCATTGCCTGTTGATATTATCTTGAAATTGAGCGCAGCCCACAAGCTGCCAACATTTTCGGTCAGTGCTTCAATCCATGCTGCCAACATTTGCTACACTGCTACACTTGATTTCCTCCTATTTTTCTGGTGCGATGCGGCAAGGAGCCAGCTGCACCTGCTTATGTGAAGTTCTCTGGAGAGGCATGAATTGGGCAATCTACACATTTTATTTGCACTTGAGTCATAGATGGTCACTGAAGAGTGAAGGAATACATGGAAGCAAGCCTCAGATTCATTGAACAAATCGAATTATACAGTACTTGAATTTGCACGAATTATACAGTGAGGCGCTGATTATTCTGATTTCAACAATTCCAACCGCTGCACAGCTCAGCCTCGCTAGGGAAATACACTGGGTGGCAGCTCTTCTTCAACGGCTGCGGTTGAGGCCATGAAGACAAGACCTTGACCTTGACCCAAAGGTACAAGCAGTAACAACACCAGGAACAATAGGTACACTCCGTATCACTTCGTATCACTTCCTTTAAATTTTGCTTTGCCTAGGTACTCTTTGCATCACTTTGCTAGTCATTGTTTTACTGGTCCATTGGCTTTGAAGCCAGAATCTTCAGCGAGTCTTCCTGGGAAGGCCGACAAAGCATCAATGACGGTCTCGAACTGAAGACATTTGCACCTTTTGCGAGCAGGGAGACGTCCATGGCGAGAACTTTGTTCGTTAGCGATAGAGATTGTAAGTGGAACCAGAACTTTAGACGGACTTTCACAAGGACTTGCACGTCATCAATTTGAAAACAGCGTTTGGCTCAAGTGTTTTTTGTTCGTAGCAGACCAGAGTTAGAGGTCGCAGAGCCAAGGACTGAGTCAGACTTTTTTGAGCCCTGACTAAGTTGCTTCACAGAGTGATAAAGTTGTGAAAAAAAAGAAGCAAACCTTTGCAAAAAACACAAGCTGTGAAACGGATTCATACGTTCTGTTTACCTTTTTTGCTTTTCCATGTTTGATTTGTTTCAATTTTGTTTCTATTTATCCTCTGCCTTCCCAGGAGCACCATGGCAGTTGGCCGTGCGATGGGAGCGCGCATGCGAAGCCTAATGGCGCGGAGCCCAAGAGTTTCCGTGTGTCGCTGCCGGTTTCATCAAACACTCGGTGTCTGCCATATTGTGCCTTTTCTGTCCTTTTCTTCGAACGATCCTGGATTCTGAGCAGTTTGACACGTTTCAGTCGACTGGGAAGGCAACAGAGTGCCTGGCCCTTCCTGGCCTTGACCTTGGCAGAAAGGTGCAAAGAGGTTACAGGTACTACGCTTCAGCGCTCAGACAATTTCATGGACAATTGGGGATTGCGCCGCCAAGCCCTGGCCAAGTTGCTTCGACCAATTGGCCAATTTTGACCAATTTCGACCATCTTGATCACTGTGTGGCAAGTGTGGCAAGTGCGGCAAGTGTGGCGAGTGCCGAGGTGCATACAATGGACTGGTGGGGCGGATGGTCGCTCAGCAGGGCTTCAAAGGCCTGCAAACACATCAATGTAATGGGACAAAGACCGAAAGATAAAGACGCCAGGTCCGCAGTTGTCGATGCAAGTAAGATCAGGTAAGTCTCAGGATTCATGTATCTTCATGTACTTGAACTTCGCCTCATTTTCTTCCGGTGCCAATGGATTGCACCGACATTGTCGCATCACTTTGGTCCTACCATGGGCTGGCCATTATTCTCAAAGCATATGGGATCAGCATAGCGCTCTGCTGGTGTCAAGAAGAGGTTTCTTCTGCAGGGAGAATGACTTTAGAAAATTGCGGTCTGGGACAAATCTTGGGGTCCAGGACAGCTTTTACTGTTATTCTGTGACCATACAGACCGTAGAGTCGTTGCCATTGTACTTTGCTGGATGCTAGACGCAGTACTGTATGCGAAACCAATGCTTTGCCAATCCTTTTCGGCGTGAAATTATTCCTAATCTGTTAAAAGCCACCGTTTGGATTCTGCGTAGTCTTTTGTCTTCAGAAAGGCTCCTATTTCAGCGGTGGAGCCCTTTCTGCGAGCAGTGGTGTTCCAGATATAGGCAAGGCTTTGGACGACGAACGATGACTACGTGAGCAATTCCAGTCTCTGAAGGTCGTGTCGTGTGGAACAATTTGTGGCTTTGATCATGAGCAGCGACAGGCTTAACTTCAATCGATCAGTTTGCGTCAAGGCTGGATTGACAGCATTCTATCTTCAGCAGAACAAGGAAATGGAACATGTCATCATTTTCTTTCTGTGGAATTATTTGCGAGGGGGTCAGACTGAATTTCATTGACCTTTTCCATGACAACGAAAGAGCAACAGCTATCCAGCTATCAATGCCCCTTTTTTAACCATGTTTTCGGGATGTTGCTGACTCAATTTTATTGAGCCACATTGATCCAACGAATCCAATGAGCAACCAGAGCAGCGCTTGTTCAACAAGCATAGCGAGCGCAGCAAGCGGCCTCCAGGATTAAGGAAGTCGTGTCTGTGTCCAATTTGCCACTGATTGCAGATGCAGACACAGGCTTTGGAGAGGCCTGAACGTGCTGGAACAACGTTTGCATTGGAGATACTTCAAACATCGTCAAACATGTTTAAACTATAGAGCGTCACTTCAGGGACAGATACATTTTGTTCCAATTCCACTTTGAGTCAGGCGAATCATGTTGCCTCTTAGCCTAAGATTGTGCAACTGTAACTCAATGTGCTTCGTGAGAGCGTAGCCACTGGAAAGAGCTTTGTCAGGGAGAAATGGTTCGGAGAACGGTTGAAGAATATTGCTGGGTAGGAGCCTTGAAAAGCCTGGGTGTCACGAGTGTGAGTGTACACACAGTGCATTGGTTTGAGATCTCTGATATAGTTTTGCTCAGAAAGCATTCAAAGATGGACATTGAGCAACGGTTTATACGACGCCCAGTGCTACAGATAACAAGGTGATGACTGAAGGGGGCCAATTGACCCTGACATCCTCAGGCAGGAGCGGCAGGATTGCACATTGAAGACCAGGCGGGCTGGCAAGCTGGGCAAACATCTCACATTGCTGGTAGTTACCTCAATACTCAATGCAAAAGAGCAGCCTTGAAGGCAAACTATTTTATTTTTTCATATCTTTTCACCATGTTCCAGGTGTTTCCGAAGCGATGTGGCCATTTGGATGGGAAAGCCCTTGTTCCGATCGCCGAAGCCACAGATTTCAGAGATGGAATTGGAACATGACGAGGCAAATTGCAAGAGGATGAGGATGACCTCGGCAAACGACCAATCCAAAATACGGTGAAAAGAAAAAACATAGAAAGCAATATCAAAAGCCAGGCGAAGAGATGCAATAGAGATACAAAACAAATATGGAGGCACAAAGAGTATGTCAGAAGGATATGCAGTGGGGAAGAAATGCAGAGAAGCAATCACAATTTGACAAGAACTATTTGGATCTCATGTGACGTTGCATCACCGGTAGATGGGAGGCATTGAGGAAAAGTGGGGCACGTCGAATGTTCACAGTTGGGTCATTGCTTTGTGCGCTGAGGATGTTTTCGTTGAAAAAGTTGAGCGAGCGGCTGAAGCATCGCCTGGATCTGAGCTGTGCTGCAAGTGAAGCAGAAAAGCCAAAAGCAGAAAGCAACTGCAACTTGATTTGTTTCGTTTTGGAGTAATTTATTATTACATATATATACATATATATATATATATGGGTTCGGTGCGTTTTCCGGGCTCCGAGGGTATTATGATTAGGGTTGGTTATCATCATTGTTTATTTTAATGGAAAACGCACTGAGCCCATGTGTATGTCAGTATGTGGTGTATCATCATATGATGTCTCATGTGTTTGCTTCACAATTAGCAATGTGTCTTGTCTCAATCTGCTTTCGTATCACTGATGCCTCAACACAACATGCTTGTGAACAATATGTGTTATATATATATATGTGTTATATATATATATTACATATACACATACATATGTACTGATACACACACACACACATGTGTGTATATATATATGTATACATATGTTTATGCATTAGAACTAGGTACTATGTATATGAATATATGATTGTAATAGATAGTTTGATTTCCTTCTTACTTGATTTGTTTCAATGCGTTCTCTTAAAAATGGTTTCACGTGTCATATATTTACACCAGTCAGTCAGCCAGTCAATCAATCGGTCAGTCCATTAGTCATTCAGTGAGTTCTGGTTAGCTACATGCTACATTCTGCACATTGAGCTGCCCAAGCAGAGGGGCCAGAAGATTACGGGCAGTGGGTCACAACATTGCCGCCATAGCCTGTTTCAAGCGGAGGAAATGCATAACTCTTTGGTGAGCCCTGATCAAGGGAAACCTTCCACGAACATGGTCCTGTCGAAGAAAAAGCCGTTGGTTCCTGCATGGACAGTATATACAACTTGAACTGAACATGACTTCCTCTTTTATTCTGGCAACCCTTCCCCCTAAGACTTCATGTTTCTGCATGCCAGGCAACTTCGCCCTACCTGTAAATAGTGTCCCAGTCCAAGAGTAAAACCGACCCAATATCACAACTCATCCACAACTCATCCGATTCGTTGCCTTTTTCGTCTCTAGATACATCCCCAGGATGAATCATGTGGTTTTCGCTAAATTGTTTGAAAAGCATTGAGCACACGGTTCGGACCGGTTCGGATTCTGAGGCAACGTTGCTCTGATGGGCAATTTATCGTTTGTGCTCGAACCGACGCAGCTGGTGTGTGGGCACCTCTCAGGGAACTTTTATCGCCAAGTCGAGTCAAGTCGAAAAAGAAAGTCAAGGCTTTTGGCGAATTCATTCAAAGTGATTTTTTTTTCGACCCGCAGATTTTGCTCATTTTGCTCAGGCCCGGTGAAGGCTTTGACCGAGCTGTGGAAAGAGCGACTGTCCCAGTTGATCGATAAAGAACACTTTTGCCAAGTCTTGCTCTATGCTGAATCTGAATTGAATCTCAATTCTGCCTCTCCAAATTCACAGCGCACTGCAGGCAGGAGCGTATGTCAAGGCAGGCGCGGACATGATCTTCCCTGAGGGCCTGCAGTCCGAGGAACGTCTCGCATTTGCATTGTGCATGGATTGAGACACTGTGACAAACATAGGCCAAATCAGATCAAATCTTCCTAAGCGAACAGATTGGGCAGTGCCCATGCCATAATTCTGTATGTAAGAGTATAGGTAAGCATGTGCGTGTTGTGCATTCGCATGCGTGTAGGTGTGTCCGTTCCTTTTTGGCTGATTAATGAGAAAATATCTCTTCGTACTCAGACAAACTCTAGGCATCCAAAGTTTCGAAGGCTTCGGACCCACGCGACCCATTAAGACCCCTGAGTTGTCAGTAGAGACATGACACATCATGGATAGCTGTACTTTAGTCATCTTTAGTCATCTTTAGTCATCTTCAGTCTCTAGTCAGTCTCTATAGCTGTACTTCTAGACTTCATCGGACTTCTAGAGCTCTGAAGCTGTGATGCGAGGAAGACTTCCGCAAGTTCGCAGAGGAAATGAGAAAATTGCGAGAAGCCCAGCCACAGTTGTCATCGTCCACCCATTTCCGTCAGATGTTCTGATGCTTGTTTTACTTCATGTAGTTGCTCCTCTCTCTCACCGTAGATGTGCAGCAGATAAAAGGAATCTGTTCAGAGAAAAATGTGATCTATTCTTGCATTTTGCAAACCGGAATAAAATGTGTGGCTGCTAAAGCTTCCAGCAGCAACAACGAAAGACCAGTCCATCCACAAAACGAGACACGCAAGACATTTGTCCCTTCCTGGCGGGCACAGATAAGCTGCTACCATCATTCACTCCTAAAGTCTTTCCCTAGACACTGTTCATAGATGTTTTGCATGGATGCTTTTCTCTTCGCCGTCTTCGCCTTCTCAATTTTGCATGTCTTCGGATGAATTCACCAGTTCCATTCGATGGTGGGATCCTATGAGGTCTGGGCCAGCACCTGGCGGTGGGCCATTCATGCTGGCCAACATGACTGAGTACCCTGGAAAAATGATGGTGAATTTGCATGAATTTGCTGCCTACAAAAGATTATAAAACCTGTGTCAGGTGAGTACATTGTGGGTGCAAGGAAAACATGGTGAAAACACTTAGAAGGTCAGCAAATTTTTCATTGGCCGCTATCAATGTTGGAAGTCTGGGGGACAGGACATAACTTGTGCTTGCTTCGGTGTGAAGCACAAGGTTTGGTAAAACTCCGTACCTCACACTTCAACAGTTCCAGGACCTGGGCTCTGTCCTCAATGTGTTTGCAGACACTTCAGACGTGCCATCACAAGCTCAACTTATGACCTGGACCTGAGAATCTCTAGACATCACATCTTGAGTCCTCTTGAGTCCTCTTGAGTCCTCTTGAGTCCTCTTGAGTCCTCTTGAGTCCTCTTGAGTCCTCTTGAGTCCTCTTGAGTATTGGAACCCATTTGGAACCTGTTTGATGTGCTTTTGGTCTTCGGCCTGACAGGCTATCATTGCGTGATCTACCCTGTGAGCACATTAAGAGCAGCAATGCAGCGGCCTGAGTGCGATACCCACCAGGAATGACTCATGAACAACGCGATAGCAACATATAAATATGACATAGTATGACAAGATAAAATGACAAGAATTGAAAGCAAGAACGAACAAAGCGGAGTTCTCCTCAGGGCTTGCCAGTGCTTCTGTTGAATCGCCTTGCGTAGCAAGGCCTGCAGTTTGTGGTATACAAGCAAAGGATACAGTTGAAGGTTCCAAAGATTCCAAAGCTTGAAATTTATGCTCTGCCTTGTCGATTATTGAGTCTTGTACAAGAAGAAGTGTTTGGCCACCTATGGCCACCTTTTTTACTGCTTCGAATCTGCTAAGGGACCTTTGGTTTGAGATGCATCGAATCCTGGGCGCTACAATTGCCAATAAAGACACATCCAACAGCATCCAACAGCAATAAAACCAAGAAGCGGCCAATGCGCTCATCCGCTTCTTTCTCCGTAGATTCGTAGATTCCATAGAACTTAACTTGAGACGACTGAGATGACCCTGGTTGCAAGGAAGGGAGTCGAGGAGTGCTTGCAGACACTGAAGGACTGGAAGAGGTATGCAGTGGGTGTGAACATCGATGGTATCTTGGTGTTGACGCAGGAGCAAGGCTCCTTGGAGCCATTTCTTGAAAGAATGCAATCGCGCGGGGAAACCAAGACACATCGCATCAAGAAGCCAATGCAAGTGAGGGACCGATCTTAGAATCTGGAAATTCTTGGAGCACAGGAATTCTTAATGAGGGGTATGTATTTGCAGAACAACACTCACACTGACCTGAATTTGACTTGTCATCCAGAAATCAGGTTTCCTGAAGTGGCTGATGCAGTCTTGTTTCTGTAGATGAGTGTTCGCAATTCAGTCTGGAAGTGTTATTGGTGGTACTCGTAGAAGCGAAGACGAATCAAAGGAAAGTTTCAGCTGTGAAGATTTCTGAACAGGTTTGATCGAGGCGCTGTTTTGAAATTTCTGTTTGAAGCGTTCTGTTTGTTTGAATAGTTTCGGTTTGAAGCATTTTGTGCACGATATGGACCAAATTGGACCAAGGAAAAGAGCTTTACGAGCTCATGGACTACAAGCCGCTCAAAGAGTGGACTTATCCGCCAGAAGCACAGCAATCTTTCAAGACAGGTGATTTTCTATACGCTTAAAGAACTTATTTGACTCCCCTCTCCTTGCTAATTATTCAAAACCCGGACCTCTTGTGATCGCTTGTGTGCATCTTGCATCGATCATGTTTTGCAACATCTCAGAACAATCTCAGAACAATCTCAACCTCATGCGGAGAAATATCGCCCGCGTAGCACCACTTGTATCAACTTGGCAAAAGATGGCAGAAGCAGGATTGTGATTTCTTAAGGCCACTGGGTCAATATTTACCGCCAACTGCGTACAATGACAAACAGGATTGGAATCAAAAGCATCTGGTGCTACATTTCGCCTTGTGTCTCTTGATTCTTGATGTACATCCGTTTTAAAGATTAACTATAAAATACACCTCAATGTGCTGCATTGTATAGATGAGTCCATAGTTTGATTTCTAGTCCGATTTCGTACGCTGGCCTTTCTTCAAATACTGCCAGAAACGTTTACCTTTTGGAAAGATGGAAACAAGGATCCCACAAAACTGGGATACTGAGAGTCCGCACATCTTTTGAATCACAGCCGCAAAGTCTCAGTGCAACGACTGGAGTCATCTACATGTGGTCCAAGGTCACCTACAGGCAAAGCCTGAGCAGGCTGAGAATTGAAAAGCAAATAAGATCAAATATAAAATTTAGAAGATCAAATGACAGAAATTGCCATGATAAAATGTGGAATCTCGTGTGAATCGCGCTGTTTGGGCTGAAAACTGGGCATCTTGCTGCAGGCTGTATGTCACAGGACTGTGAGGATGGAGATTCCTGCCTTAGACTTTTGGATCCAAAGCGCTGCCCAGAGGTTGACCACGAGAGACGGTGTGAATCATGAAGTCATATAGAATCATATAGAGTCAGGTTGAAGGGTTCAACGTCGCTGAACTCTTGATTAGAGCATATTAGAGCGTTGTGTTCAGAATTGTCAGAATGAAGTGACGTTTGTCAACGCTCTGTTGCAGCAGTAGCGCAGTCCCAGCCACTTGCTTTTGGCAAGCGACTTTGAATGTACATAATTTAGCAAAAAGAAATCCGGGATTTCAGAAAGCTGAGAAGATTCTAAGCCAGTTGGCTTGGAGCCGAGCATTCAACACCAGGTCCTTCCGGCGATGCACGTTTCGATTGAGGTCGATGTCTCCAAAGCCAAAACGAAGATTCAAATTCGCTTTCATGATGGGACGAGAAAAGCCCAGGAGTTCAATGAGGACAGAGGAAATGAGAAACTGTTTCTCAACTTCTCTTGCTATAAGGCATGGGAAAGTCATAAGTCATAAGCTTAATTTCAATGTATTGCTTCCATCACTGGCCCACTCTTAATTCTATGGTTTTGTATGCAGATTTGCCATGATTTGCCGGAGCGAAGGTTAAGGAAAGATAAGAATAGCACGGAATCAAAACAAGAACTTTGGTGGCAATTTGTTGCAGTTCGCTTCAGTTTGCTGCAGTGCAGGACCACACTGTCGGAGACTTGCGCGCTTTCTGCGCTGAGTGCGTTGGTGGACAGGCACAAACTGTAACAGAGAAAAGCTGGAAGAAGTCTACTTTTGAGCATCCTGCGCTGGACAATGCATCGACAGCACATTTCAAGAGAATCGAATAGACTTCAGAGAAATCAGTGGACCACCAGTTCAGTCAGATGATGCAAGGACTAGGACTAGGTGTGAGAAGCGACTTTCTCAGACAACCACTACTGAGTCGCTACTGTTTGGATGTGTTGCTATCCAGACTCAAAGGGTCTTGACAGAAGCTGCGATGCTGTGAGTCTGTGCCCTGCGAGGCCATGACAATTATGGGAGGCTTCCCACCAAAGGCACTGGTCGAAGATGAGCTTGGTCGGCTTGGTCCAACTTTTGGATGGAGCACATTTTAGCAGTGACTTCCAAGATATTCCAAGATTTCATAACCTGTCATGACGATGGCTTCATGGCGTTTGAACAAAAGATGATTTTTTTCAACGTCAATTACTTAAAATTTGTTGGATGCTGAATTTGGGGAAGTGCTGGGGACTTAGGCTGGCGCCTTCGGCACCAGCCAAATAATTCTTTCCTTTTTTAATTTACTTACTTAAACAGTTTGCACAATTTTACACACTTCAATTCTCATTCGGTTTGAATAGTTTGGATCTTTGGAGCCTGGTGCAGCCCATCACGGACGACGGCCTCACATTGAAAGATGCCGGATTGTTGAACGCGGCAGTCGGAAGCCTTGACATCCCTTGACCAACCAAGAAAATATGGCCAGAGATCCCTGTCAGCTTAGTAGCATAGTATCACTTGATATGATTTGGACTTGACAACTCATAGATAGATGTATGTATGATAAATGTATATAAATGCAAATGTACTTCATATAGACCTGACATGGTCTGACTCGATTGCTGATTCTTGACACCTGGCTGCAGAGCCGTGAGGTCACCGTGAAGCCTTCATGAAGATCCTGCGAGAGCCAGGTGAAGTTCCAAGCAATCTCCAAAGTAGAAAAGAGAGAGGCCATGAAAGGCCAATGTATGCAAATGTGCAACAAATGTGCCATGGCAAACAAATCGCGAAGTGCAACAAGTTACATTTCAGACCTGTATCTCCCGGGCGCACCTTTAGGTCCGAGTCATTGTGAAAAGCTTCCCAATTCATTTGGGAGCTGAGCCGAATCCCAGCACCATCCCCCACGTTCTCGAGTCTCTACGTTTTGGCGCTACGCAAGCTGCACTACAACCACAACTACCACTACCGCTACAACTACAACTACAAGAACTACAACTTCAACTACATGACAACTACAACTACAACAGCCACAACAACCACTACAACTACCACTACGCTACACTACATTGCACTGCGCTACAACCACAACTTCAACCACAACTTCAACCACAACTTCAACTACGACTACAACTACAACTACAACTACAACTCAACTACAACTACAACTACATTACACCTGCAACTACAACACACATCTACAACTACGACTGCAACTACAACTAACAACTGCAACTGCAACTGCAACTACATCACAACTACACTGTTCTGCCTCCAGCCACTTGTCTGTCCATCAGTGGGTTCGCTCTGCCATCCATGAATCACAACAACCAACTTCTCTTATAGGTTTCCTATCTTCGAAACTTCCGCCACCGCCTTGCACGGTACTACTGGTAAAGATTAAGGAAAGAGCAGATCGAGCAAAGCCCTTGCTGCTCAAAATGTGCGCAACGGGCTTGCTAGGCAGCATATGCAGCCACGCCATGCGCAAACCACCGTCGTCAGCAGTTCGGACGCCTTGAGCATTCCAGTTTGCGCGGCCCCCTATTACGTGAACGCATCCGCTTGACAGCACCAATGCGTTGAGACGCCAAAAGACGAAGAAGGAGGTTGATCAATGGTTTTGCAGTTGAAATTGCGCGTTCGGAGCCACCCAAACCACGAAGACCACATACAGACGCGCGCTGTTTGACATTTGTGTTGCGCCGCAGTTGTGCCTCATTGTGTGGTTGTTTTTGGATTTGCTTGAGATGCAGGTCACAATTTGCTGAGCTTCATCCGAAGTTCTGTCTTGCTTGGATCTTGCTGCGGGTTGAACAGATGCAGCGAACTGCCGAAAAAACAGCCTCTCTCGATGGTTTCCGACATTTTCCGACAGTTTTTCAATATTTTTGTATCATGGAACAGGACAATGGCAGGTGTTGCACGCGTAATTTGTAATCTACACACGCTCACATCTACTCATTCTTGCCAGTGGCTCAAAATTCAAACAAGGTCTTGGACAACAAGAGAACATTGTAGAATCGCAGTCCATCAAACATGGCACAAATGGAATGGATACAAAGATCATGTTGTTACTCGCCATGTGTTTTCTTGTATGTTGTTTGTTTTCATGATTTATATGGGTTTCATATTTTGTTCTTTTGGTTCCCTTGCATTTGAACATCCATATCTAAGCATCAGATCCTCTTTGACTTTGTCTCCAACGATTTTGATACATCATCAAGTGTCAAATTGACCCTGAAATCCAAGAACCGGAGCACTTCCAAGACAGCTTGGAAGATAGCCCTAGTCTCCAAGTCTCATGCCGACCTGTCTAGTTTGACTTCGTTTCTTCTGTTCTTCTTGGGACAGTTCACTTTTCAGCCATAAAAGCACTGCTTGACGCCAGAGCTGCTTGCCTCACAGGCATCCCAAATTTGCAAGGAGGATTATTTCAATCGAGACAAAATGCCTCAAATGTCATTTCATTGATAGATCAGATCGAGTAGCTGATTAGTTTGTGAATGATTCTGAATGTGAGATGCACATTTGATACCATTTGATGACATACAATTATGCATACACGATGCAATCATATTCGTGCATTTTCATTCCAAAATCATCAATACCGTCATTCTGTGAAGGCATTTTCACGATGGTGATCCCTATGCAGATGCCGGCGCCTCACGCCTGCAAAATGCCCTGTGGTCCACATGTGGTCCACTCTTGGTCTAGACAAGTCAATGAACGTGCTGACATTTGCTGACATTTGCTCACCGCATCCGATCACATAGTTCCAGCTTGAAATTCAGTCGCTCATTTCTGCACGTCCAGCCAGGCCTGCAGTCTCTGCTCATTTTCCAGCACCAACTGACGGTGTTGCGGCCTAAGCAAGAGGTGTTTTCTGAGGTAAAGGATCAAGAAACAATGATACAGTCAGACCTGGGTACATAGGCAATGTCAGTCAAGATCGGAGGAAGAAGAGATTGGCATACTTGCGGCCACCCAGTCTCAAGACTTGCACACTTACAGAGCTTGACTAAGCTTTGCATTCTGGGGCGGTTTCCTGCCTTTCGTTTCGGTTGATGTGATTTTGGAGTGAGTTGTCCCCAGAAAAGTTGCTTGTTTGCCGTAACTGCTCCGTGAAACCCAGACTCCGACAATTGATCTACAAAAACTAATTGTTTAGTGGACAAAGAACGACAAGTGATGTACTTCCAGTCATTTGTTTTGCACAACCCCGGTCACTAGTCTTGCAGCCTCCGTTTCTTTTCATTCCTTTGCTGCTAGTTGTTTCTTCTTTCACAATGTACCCTGATCCCAAACATGTCTGACCCGACCTCAGCCACTACCATACCCTCAGACTTACTTTATTATCAACTCCCTCTTCTTGATTTCAGCAAGACCATGTACTTGTCTATGCTGGAACGGCGACGGGCAGCTTGCTAGGCCGTCAAACGAATGAAGTTCTCTATCATGGCCTGAAGCTTGGCTACTCCAAGGAACCCATGTTACACTTGATTTATGGTGAAAAGTGGAAGTGCTTCGAGCATCTTTGAGCATCTTGGATTTGAGATACATGAGCAAATGTGATTGGGAAGATATCGCTGATTAGGGGTGGCCGTTTCTCGGAGCAAGCATTCTTCATCAGCGTGGGCAAAAGTCAGCGCAAAGCAACCAAACTCCATGAAGTGATCAGAGACAGTTCTTTGCATCGAAGTGACAGAGACTTGATGTGCTTTCAATATCTTTCAATGTATTTGTTCTTTTTCCAATGTGTTTTCCTCCTGTTGGATTGGCAGAGCTGCAGGGCGGCGGGATTAGCATGGTGGGCCGGCTGGTTTGTGCCATCGCACAAGGCTTCCTGGGGCCACAACCTCAAGACTTGGAAATTTGATGTCCAAAGACTTTCAACATAGCAAAAGAAAGCATTGAGCGATTCAGTGTCTCTGGAGAGGCATTTTTAAATTCCCAGCATTGACAAGGCAAGACTTCTTCGGAATTCTGAACATGCTGCTTTCTTTCACTGCTGGAGTCTTCATGTTCAAAGTCCCAGCCTCAGCAAAGACGGAACTGGTATTGAAATGTTTTGAGTACTTTTGTTTCAATGCTGACCAATACTTTGATCAATACTTTGATCAATACTTTGACCAAGACTGATCTATGCTTCACCTATGCTTAAACTATGCCAAGCTCAGGAAGATGAACGCTTTGCAAGCGTGTACAAGGCACCTCCTGGACCTTCAGGGGTCTTCACAGTTCTTTTGGACTTCACGGGTGTCACTAGAGCCGGTTTAGGGGCAGAAGTTTCAATAAAGCCTACCGGAAGAAGGCAGACTCAGGACACAGTGTTTGAAAGAGTTCTTGTGTGCTTGCGTGCTTGCTTGCTTGCTTGCCTGGCTGGCTGGCTTGCTTGCTTGATGCATCCGTTTGTTGGGCTGAGATTTTGTTTAGTCTGGGTGTTGGCCAGACAGTCTGTCAGAGTGTTGGAGTGGAAAGTGAGCCTCTAAGAGGGACAAAAAATGGCCGGGAATGTCGGGACTGGAGTTTTTGAGTTCATGAAGGAGGGCTTCAGTGATGAATGAGTGATGCCGGCATTGAGCGCCGTACCTGAGTGGCGTGTTCCAAAATCAGTGAATGAAGGGGTGAGAAGAGCATGTTTATCGACAGATGGAATTAAGATGATTGATAGGTTGAGATTTAGGTGAGTGATTGAAGTGATTGAGTACACAGAGCGCCTTCAAGGTTTCCTTTGTGTGATGACGGACACGTGATTTTTAAAGCGTTGTGGAGGGCACGCGGACTGTGCCAACAGGATGTAAGCCAACACCTCTTTTTTGGTTTTGCATCACAACCATTTCTTGTGATGTTGATCGTTTGAGAGGAGCGCTGACTCATGTAAAGGGTTGCTGAGCGATCCTTTTCTCTGAGTGAGTTGGCAAGTAAGCGGGTTAATCCATTGGTAAGATGGCTACCAAGCTATTTAGTGACCTGGTGAATGATTCCATTTGTCCGCAGCCTGAAGGGTATTCACGCATGTTCACGCAACCTAAGGGATCTAAGGGCTGCAGCGAAAAGCAGTTGCACCTATTGTCTTGATCGCGCTAGAGCGTGAAGATATTGACAGTACCCCGAACAAGATGTAAAGTGCACGAAGTACGTGTCGTTCAGCTGAACCTCAAGATATTTTGTTTCTCAGACATATGAATGATTCTTTAGTGTGACTGTTTAGATCTGTTTAGCAAAGAGTGGCCTTTCATGCTGTGCTGGTAGTTGTGCGATTTTGTTGCAGCGAATTTTCTTGCTCGTCGCAGTGCATGGCCTCGAGTATATGCCAAACATGCGCAGCACAGGGCATGAGGCTTAGTCAACTTCGCTGGATTTGCTTCCAGCGATTTCAGATACCCTTTTGCGATGTTCTGCTCTCAGCATAGACGCAGCCACAATATGTCTTGGCCGGATACGGCCTCGCTTGTGCCCGCGCTCGAGCTTCGCTTGTGCCCGCGTGGGTGCTTCGTAGACTAAAATCACTGACAGTGTCATGGAAACAGCCTGT
>BGPT01001494.1:84222-104058 GCA_003297045.1 Symbiodinium sp. clade C Y103
TAATATCTTCTTTCAGTCTACCTTCCAAGACGTTCCAGATACGTTATGAGATCTTCTTGCAGTAACTTCCAAGACGTGTCTGATATGTTGTAAGATCATGTAAGATCATCTAGAGGTAATTTCTAAGACGTTTCGTATACGTTTTAGTATCTTCCTTCAGTAACTTCCAAGACGTTCCTGACACGTTGTAAGATCATNGTTTCGTATACGTTTTAGTATCTTCCTTCAGTAACTTCCAAGACGTTCCTGACACGTTGTAAGATCATCTAGAGGTAATTGCCAAGATGTTTCTGATACCGATACGTTGTAAGATCTTCTTGAGGTAAGTCTCCCCCCATGTCCCCAAGTCCCCCCCATGTCCCCTAAAATAATAAACCCTAAATGGTTGTTTATGTTCCTTAACCCCAATGTGGGCGCAAGTGACGTTTGNTCCCCTAAAATAATAAACCCTAAATGGTTGTTTATGTTCCTTAACCCCAATGTGGGCGCAAGTGACGTTTGAGTGTGGGCGCAAGTGAGGCTGGTCCCGTCTTGGCCGGCACTTTAAAGAAATTCTTTCAAGGACAACAAGAAGAATCAAGTCAGTGAGGCTGAGAGACTAAAGATATGAAAAGCCATGAAAGAATTGGAGAAAGGGTAACAACTGCGTGAGACTCTGATCAAACGCAAGTTGCCATGGAGCCGACAGCTGCTATGCTAAGCGAAGTGCGTTTGTTGAGAAACAGAAACATTGGGTGGCCAGAAGAGAAACGCTCTGAGACGGAAAAGTCAATCGACATGAAAACCTGCCCAAGTTCGCAGGCGCTCGTGGTAGAGCCACCCCAAATAGGAGTTTACCAATACTTAGGGTTCAAGATCTTCAAAGGTTGAGCCTTAGTTCTCACAGAGAGAATGGTCCTCAAAAGATGCCGGGTGAAGTGTGACGAGTTGGATGACCTTTGGTGACACCTCTGGTGACAACTTACTGAGACTTGGAATTCCTTGAGGAATGGGTGGAACGCAGTGCCTCATGCCCTTTCTAGTCTTCTCAGCGAGTGGAAGCCTCAGAAAATTGAGAGCCAGTGTCAATGTGCGATCTATGACTATGCAGCGACTATGCACTTCAAACATCTTCAAAAGCACGCTGCACATTGGGATGTATGGCAATGGCATGTATACGCAAAATGCAGGATGGTGTACGATCGAATATGACCAAAACCCCAGGTTTTTTTTCCCCAAAGCAGACGCGCTACAAGCAAGATGTCGTTTGAAAAAGACAATTCTCACTGTAGCCAATTAAAACCCCATGCGGGCTCAGGGCTACTGTATTTGGAAGTAAACATATGTCATTTAGAACAAAGAACTTTTACGTACTTGGACCAAACTCAGAACCTGTCGAAATCCTTTCTTGGAGATTGTATTGGAACCTCTTTGCCTCCTGGCCTCTTAGAATCTTGTGAAACATGGTGAAACTTGGTGAAAGCACAACTTCTTGCAACGAAGTCCTCTTTTTACTCCCAGGCCACTGCCTTCATCCCAAACTTTGGGGAAAGATATTGAAGCATGACGAGACAGATACCATGCAAAAACAGATGCGAATAGGCCAAGATTTCTTGAAATCAGGGGGAAGAAAGGACAAGAAAGACACATGCAAGGAAGGGCAAGGGTAGAACGAGCAGCACTCATTCGAATTGTCTTCGTGTTCAGTTAACTTCGTCATGGATCTGATTCTGCGAATGGGAGCAGTCTCCTTGGCCTGTTTTGAACTTTTCCAAAATCGTGCTTTGTTGGCGTGTGATATTGCCTGAGCTTTGCATGTTTATTGGTGACTTCCAAGTCAAGCGCAGATGCAAAATGATTCGGGCATCCGCAAAAACTGTGGCTGTGGCTACTTAAGCTACTTAGACAAGGCAAGACTCGTGATCTGGATCCAAACTTCCAATGTACATGTGATGTCACTTGCGTCTGCAGCATGTCAATGCAGTTCTTTCCTGACAGTTGGCGTATCCGCCCTATGGCATTTTCGTTCTCATGAGCTGGATCTCGCAAGCTGTGCGGAGCCACAGCCGAGGGGTAGGATAGCTTGCTATCAGCACCACATTTTGGCACAGGCATTGAAATATCAATGTATTGAATTGATTAGTATTGATTATTAAAACACATTTTCATACCACGAACTCTGACATTGAGTCTGAAGCGCAAAATCGACTCTCCATCACGACTCTTTGAGATTTGACTTTATGATGCTGAGGCCGGAGCATATTTTGCATGGACGGCGCAGCATGCTAAGCTTCATGAGCTTTGTGAGCAATTAGACTCAATATGATGGATCACCTGCCATTGATTCTGTGTCCATGAATCATAGATATGATAGCATAGACATGCAAATAATTGTGTGCTTTTCCCCTGTCAAAAAGGATGAGCACATACTGAGGTCAGAAAGCACTGCATTTATTGAAGGAAACAACATGTCCTAAATCTTCCTTGCAAGATACAGAGCAAATGCAGCATTCCTTCCTTCAAAGTATGTGATATTCCTTTAAGAAATGTAGCATGGTTCTATACAAAGAAAATGCATTTCTCTTCTTGAAGAAGAAAATCCAGTTGACACGAACAATCTTTTTCAACATACACTTTCATTCAATTGGTGCAGCACTCCTTGCAACACATGCATTCCTTTTCAATATGTAGCATTCCTTTAAAGAGCGTTACTTTTCTGTGAAGGAGGCACTGTTGATCTCAAAGAGGTTGTCTTTGTCGGACACATTTTTTGCTTGAACAGACACGTTCATATGGAGTATGAACTATTACTTCTCAAGAATTACTGCATACTGGCTTTAGAAAGCATAATGTGGCGGAGCGGTACTTGCACCATGTGTGCAATATTTTCTTGCAACAGTCCAAGATATTCTTGTTCAAACAAATACAGCAATGCCTAGGAAGAAATGAGTCAGCATTCTGCGACTGATTGTGGACGGCCCACCAAGAAACCTCTCGAAATTCACCAAAAAAATAACAATACAGTGTTTGCTTGTTTGTTTGTTTGCTTGCTTGTTTGTTTGTTTGTTTGCTTGCTTGTTTGTTTGTTTGTTTGCTTGTTTGTTTGTTTGTTTGCTTGTTTGTTTGTTTGCTTGTTTGTTTGTTTGTGTGTAAGCAATTGTGCTAAACACGGTTGTTTCTATTTATTTATTTGTCATATATTTGTTCATTTATTTACTTGCAAGTACATGGAACGCCGAAAAGGACCTCCAGAAGACCCGTCTCTGAAAAGCACTTGAAATTCCGTGCAGATGTAATACAAAGGCAGTAATTACACTCTGTACACTCGCCTTGCATTCCCAAAGTTTCTTCAATAGAATCGACATTCGATGTGCCTAGAGAGCCGTGATGATGACGTAAAGAAGACCAAAGTGTTGTCTCTGTGGACTCATAGGTTTCTCCACAATTACCATCCATATTCTTGGCAGGTTCTTAGAGCATTTCAATTTGCACAAACGCATTCAACTCTGAAAAGCTTCACATCTCTTTTGATCGCTGAGGTTCAAAATAATGCGCGATTTGGAGCCAACAGAAGGCACTGAGATGGGTGTGGCTCCAAGGGAAGGACATTTTCCGCAGAGACCCAAGACAAGACAGCTTTGCCTTGTGATTCAAGGCGGGACAGATGTAGGCGATGACAAGGTGATACAAGGAGTGTAGTAAACTATGTTAAACTGCTTTTGCGCCTCAGCGATGGATAATGATGGCTGATGGCAAAGAGACATGCCTTGAACCATCTTGAATCCATTGTCTGGAAGAGACAGTCCAGATATTTAATGCTCATGCTCATGACATCGCTCTAAATGTACCCGCTATATTTGAATGAAATTTTGAATGAAGTGTTGCTCTTGTATGCTCTTGTCATGTTATGTCGGAGGTGCTTGTTGCATCTTGTTGCTCTTGGTGTGTGATCCAGCTTGGAGTCTTGAGGTGGTGGATTCGCCCTCCAAGGACCAGGGAGACAGGTTGGTGATGGTGACTGGGAAGTATTCGAACAAATCGAATACATGACTGGAAGGTATTCGGAATTATTCGGGCATTTGGGTATGCGATTTGAACGGGGCGCTGCATTGTCGTCCAAGGAGGAGACCAGTCCGAGGCACCCGGTGGTCCTTCGCAGGTGGCAAAAACTTGGGGATCGCGCCATGTCGAGCCCGTCTCTCCTCATCTCTCCTCAAGATGCTTTAATCATCAGACAGAAGAGGCACCCAAAGATATGTAGAGAAACTGGGTTTGCGCGCTGCAGTTTGTTGTTGGGTTAGAATCATGTCCGAAGGCTAAGGAACTAACTACTATGTAGATAGACTATGATAGACTATATTTATATATGTAGACATATTCTGTAGACTATGTAGGAACTCCTTCCGCTTGAACAGTATGTTTTTGAGATATGTTGAATTCATTTTCTCATTTCCAGAGTTTTGCCTCATGTCATGATTTGTTGCCAGGCTGTGCAGGGCAGCAGTTTCACTCCTTTCACTGGATCTGGAACTCGGCTTGGCGTGACACCTAGTTACGACAGCAGTTGATCTTGGTCGATTCAGCGCTTTCCATAGCGTGGCTCTCAAGCATTCGCAGCCGTCACGGCACTCAGGGCCGTCAGCTCATATCATGCTGTGCCATGACATGCCATGATGTGCCTGTGAGATCCTGTGAGAATCTGCTCTGTGACACGTCAATGTTGACGTGGGTTGCAAGGTGGCTGACAAGTTCTTCCATATTCGATGCTGAAAAGGGAGTTTACGGGGCTGCCGCTCGCAGCCTGCTCTGATTCTGCAAGTTTTTGCGACAAGTTTACAGATTTGCTTTCTGTAAAGTCGTCAATTGATTTGAGCACAACCCGGACCCGAGAAATAAGTCAGCCCATGTACCTACAGTAGCCTACAGTTTCAAATGTGCTTGAAGTTGGTTGAGACATGTTGAGACCATTCCTGACCATTACTCTCATTTTTCTCCCTCGAATCTAGGCTCAAATTGGCTCAAATATGTGCCAAGGCCATGGCCTTTGCATGGCCTTTGCATGGCCTTTGCATGGAATTTGGAAACATGTGGAAACATCCCCTTGAACAGTCTCGCATCTTTGAACCGTCCCCATGACTGAAACGAAGTGCCTGAGGTGACAATCACAACTGTCCCAGATTTAATGTGTTCCTTCAATCGGTTTTAACTTTGTCTACTGTAGATAGGTTTGGACAGCATCCCTTTTGGTTTGGACAGCATCCCTTTTGGTCTTCAGATAACTCAGCTCATGATTCTGTTTGACACTCCTCAAAACAGCAAGTGTAAGACGGTGTAAGACTTGTCTACAATTGTCTATATTTGGTAGTCACTCTGTCACGTATCCAGCATTCCATATCTTGTAATGGCCACCTCTTCCTGTGCCTCTGTCACAGAGCTTTCGCTACACAGTGGAGAAGGCACAAGATCAGAGTGTCACCAGCCTCCTGTATGGTCTGCAGATCGAGGAGTGTTGCAACTACAAACTCTTCAGTAAACTGTTCAGTCAGAACATGCTGCAGTTGTACAGACCACCCTATTGCATCAGTCATCAGTCGAAAAGAACGCAATTCTTCCCAGGAAAACGTTACACCAACCAATTGGTCATATTCGAGATTCATTTCGCATCACAGCTGGGCTTGCTTTGTTCAACTCATAAGGAGACAAACACATGAAGTCATCATTTTGTAACATTCAATTTTCCATTGTTTCTCTGTGTCCTTTCAATTCCATTGCTACAGCTTGTGCTGCAGGTGGTTCGCATGGCTGATCGTGCAATGCGTTTGCCTGGGACCCTGAGGATGGGCACTGACAGAAGTGATACCTAAAATCGACGTTTTCTGTCGTTTTTTCATCGAAGAAATATGAAGAAATGACACTTTGACCCACCCAGCATATGACCATTTCTACATGGTTGTCATATACTGCTATCATACCGGTATCTGAACATGCATATCAAAAAGTGGAATGGTTCAACCTACGAGCGTAAAGACCCTCAGAAGTGAGCTTTGCGTTCCCTGCTGACAGAGCGATGTGGGAGGAAGAGATCACGTATTGAAGGAATCAAAACAACAGGAAGGAAGATAGAAAAAACAAAAAAAGATAAAGAGAGTTGGCTCTGCATATGCTGCTTTGACAAGACGGTGCAAGAAGCTAGCCAAATTCGCCTGGTCAATAATAATAACCGACATCATGCAAGCCCTGGGGTCGCCCGTAACATACCTGCCTCGTGTCATGCGACTGGGATCCTGAGCAAGAGTGTTCCTGTCCACCGGCAGGCAGTTGCAGCTCACGCACCCTTGAGTTACAGAAGCCATTGCGCCCTCTTGCACCGCCGAACCGAACATCGGGGAGACGCTCTGTAAAGAGCTCTCCTTAGTGTTTGGTCGAGGGTCAAGAGGGCGCATTGGCCAGTGACGCATGGGCGCTTGAGGAGCAGCTGCCTGTGGGTGGGCGGGATACTCTCTGCTCATGGTCGCCGGCGCAGGGCCTTGGCAGGATGAACGGGCGCCGCCAGGCTTGGGTGTAGTTGGTTGCCGGAGGCGTTGGGCTGAACGGCTTGCGGCTTGGGCTTGCCCGAGCTGCGAGCCGATCGGCCCGACACCACCCCCCGGCCCTGGGCTGCCCCGACCGGGTGATGGGCTTGTGAGTATTATACTGGTCACTCTTGTCGATAGCGGCGCGGAGTTGGCTCAAAGGGGCAGCCCAGGGCCGGAGGGAGGCACTCAATTTTTTAAATATTGTTAATGGGATATTGCGGGGGGGAAAAATATAAACAGAGGATCATAAGGATGGCGAAAGAGCTCTCTTCCACCCAGTTGGGTAAGCGAAGACGTGACAACGCTTTGCAAACGGCTTGCAAATGGCACTAAAGGGCCCAAGCATGCAACCATGCGCTGTAGTCAGTCTCGCTTGCAACTCGGCATTCTTTGTGTTTCTACTGTCCTTAGTGCACTGTCCGTCCAAGCTCTTGCAAGTCCCAGGCCCAGGGTATGAGTCCTAATTTGGAAAACCCATGACAATCTTGGAATAAGACTGACGTTGCAGCCGTACTGCATAGCGACATCTGCTATGGAGCGTCACTGCCCGTGTCCGATTTCGCCAGAGATGAAGACATGCAATGAATCAACCTTCAATGAACATCAAGGGAGCTGGAACTAATGTAAGGTGTGGTGCCTTTTTCGGCTTTGTCGCCTTGCAGTCTTGAATTCACTCTTTTCAATGGAATGGCAGCCAAACGAAAGACCAGATGCGTTTTGTCATGCAGAACTTCTTCATCAAAAATCAATGGCAGGAATTCAATTTTTCCTCTAACACAGATCATCCTACTTTGAAATGTTGCGGAATCGACCATGGAATCATGGAATCATCCCCAAAAAACACCACCAGGCTGTGCATTCATAGCAAACCCTGCACGGTTGTGTGCAACGATATGCTCAATCACAAGAATCAACAAAATTGAAACCCAAACTGAAGACTTCGAATTCATGCGTTGACATTCTTGAATGTAAGAAAAGTGACGCAAACAGTCAGAAACATTATGACACATTTAGGTTCACAGGTCTTGCTGATGCACACGTTGCATTAGATCACATTGGAAACGTGGAGTCAACCCTGAGTTTGAATGCAGCCGTTAAATCATTTAGACGTAAACCATTTAGCCAACGAAACTATGTGAAATTGGTTCCGGGGGTGCGTCAAACAGGGACTCTGGGACCTTGCTCACCATCGCATCCATGTTGCTGCAATTTTGAGTGCAAGGAAAAATTAAGGTGCAACGCCCGGGCACTGAAAATCAACATATGATTTCTTCTCATCTCTTGTCACTTGAACTGTTCGCGGACACAACTGGTTTGTCGATTTTTCCATGTATGTTGTGTCCATGCGGCCTGCTCAGAATAGCATGTCGTTGATTTCCAATTTGGACTAGAATAAAAGGATATAAAAGGGGTGCATGAGATGTTCATGGCATGATGCAGTATGGTCTTGGCATGTTTCCATAGTCTTTTCATCTCGCCTAGACAACTAGACAACCATCACACTGGATTCATGGCGCGCCAAAAGTGGGGCAGTGACCGATTCCTTGAGATTACAAATTGATTCTGTTGATGCTGAATTTGGGGAATTGCTGGGGACTCAGTCCCTTTCAATTCCGAAGGGGCTTGCTTCATGTTGCTTTTATCCTTGTCCACAGCTCTTTAGCAAGTGGGGTGCATTGATGGAACCGTATCTTAACTTGGAGGATCTGCTGTGACATCCGTGACTTGCAAATTGTTGGCTTGGGATGCGCCAGCCAGTGGCAGTGAAAAGAAACTCTTGCAGCGATGCCTGATGGATTGCCCTTTGTGGCACCAGTCAATGGTTGGACACATGCAGGTGTGCAGGCTTATGTCATATGCATTGAGTATAGTAAGTGAGTTAAGTGTTTTGCAGACATCTTTTCAGACATTCTGACATTCTTGTTTTATGTAGTGAAACTCTGGACATCTTTTCACAGATTCTCTTTCTGTGCGGCATGATGTGGCATGTGTTTTAGCGTGGCTGAGGCATACTCTTGCAAGAGACAGCCATCTGTATGCGCAGCTATGACATGTGAGCCATCACACACACACACACCTACTTGGGGAATCTTGTGAGATCTTGTGAGTATGTTGACTAGCACTCTGCACAAAAAGTGCAGATCAAGCGTTCGACATCGCTTTTCCCTACGGGCTACTACTGTATAGACTAGCCATAGACTAGCCATAGACTAGCCATAGACTAGCCATAGACTAGCCATAGACTAGCCATACGCGACAGCGGGTCTCTGAGTTTTCATGGCCTCGTATGGCGCAAGTTCTTGCGATACCAGGGAGGAGTCCCTGCTGGCACTATCAGACAGGCTTCCAGCGACCACAGGCTAAGGCGGACACAGACTGAAAACACACCTGATATTAAGATAGGTAGCTAGATAGCATTGGATCGCTGTATTTTATTATACTGTAGACTACTGTAGAATGAATTAGAGATAGCCATAGACAATTATAAAGATATATAGATATATGATATATAGATGTAGATAAGATATTATTGACAATGGATACAGATCCTACATGTATACTGGATGAATATGCACTTGCACATGTATACATATTACACATATGTTATTATATGTTTGTATTGTTTTGAGCTCACAGATCAAGTCCTAGGTGTACTGTCATTATCTTTGATCACTTTTTCTAGTTTTGGCAGACATCGTCATGAAGCAGTAGCACCATTGAGTGGGTTTGACAGCGTAGGGCGTAGGAGAACCTTGCAAGCCACAGGACTTACGTGCGACACTCCCATCCATGTTTCCTGAACATTTCTTAGAGAATTTTCAAAAGAAGAAGATACTCAGTTGTGAAGCCATTCGTTCTCATGACATGTTCAGGTACCGTACATGTTCTGTCAGCAACACATGCCTTTACTGAAACTTGCACTTCAAGGTCTGACATGGAACAAGAGATATTTTGAAATAAAAACTCGTGCAACTTTTCCCTGGCCTTGCCTTCAAGTTCCAGAGTCCTGCAGTCTTGTGCTTCGAGAGATTTTTCGCTGCAGTCGTGTTCAAATGCAAATCCACTACATATTGTCACACAAAGTAACTCCTGGAAAGCGCATGCGAAATGTGACACTCCCAGACACTCCCAGACACTCCGAGACACTCCGAGACACTCCGAGACACTCCCACCACAATTTTTTCGTAACGCTTTCGTTGTGCGAGTTGGGCAGGGCTCTCCACCGTCTCGACCTCGTACGATTTCTTTGGGTGCTGGAGCCACAGTGTTCTCCGTGTCTTCGGTTTGTCCTTCGATACATCGTTCCATCGGATTTGACATTTTTTTGCATAGTCATGGCGCAATGATTTCACACTTTTTTGTGCATGGTTACTCAGTTATGACTCAGTTATGACACTTGAAAGATGTTGAATGTCACTTCCAAACAGCACACAAAAAAGGAAAACATGCTATGCTGGCTATGCCTTTGGCTCTGAGGAGGCGGCAGGGCTTTTTGCTGTGCCTTTCACTTGTCAGAGGCACGTGACGACAACAAACCCCTAGAAAGTCCAGATGAAATTTGATGTCGTCTCAATTGGTTGCAGTTAGTTTTATTCACAACGAACTGCCATGTTCAGTCACAGATTGTCTTTGGGACTGACAGGGCCCAAAGCTCTGCAAAATTATGCGTGCTTTCGACGATGACAAAAGCACAGGCGACTTTCACGAAGGGGCACGCGAAGAACATCTGCAGGCGGCAACCCATTTGTGCTTCATTGACTTCATGGTAAAGTGAACAAGACGCTGCAGACCAAGACACCCCTAGACACCCCCTAGGCTACTAGTAATGACGCTTAGTGACCAGGGAATGCAGAAGGTATTGTGGTCCCCGATGAACACTCCTGGACATATGCGGATGGGTAATTATACCGATTCAAAGGACAAGCCTTTTTACAATTCTGCCCTGCATGGTATTGCTTGTCTTTCAACAGAACATTGAATTTGCAGCTCATGGTGACTGTCAAGACATTGTGATAGATTCTTCGTTCTTTTCAGGTGCCTGGAAGCAAAAGCATTTGGTGGCATCCTCAACTGACTGGGTCAATACCGCTGGAATGCCATGGTGAGTAGTGTAGGACATCATGTAGTCTCAAGGTTTCCCGCCTTTTGTTACTTTCCAATACTTTCCAATACTTTCCAATACCTTCCATAGTTGTCCATTGTTTGTGCTTCCTGAGGCCATGAGACTATCAGAGCTCCCGCGGCATCCAGCAAGAAATCCCAAGCTGGAGCAGTCGCTCAGCCGGGGGGCGGCACTTGGGGCCAATGCCTGGGGCCAGCATGGCATGATCGGCCATGCTTTTTATATCTTTTTATCTTATGCCAATCTTCCATGCAGATACGTCCATCCATACTCTTGGTAATTTCCAACACTACGCCAATGCTAATTTTGCTGTCAAGCGAGTATATGCATGACAGCTTAGGTATGCCACTGATGGTGACACTGCAGCATGCTGGCTCATGGGCATAGACAAGCAGGCCAAACAGAAGGGTTATGAGTTATGACTTATGACTCGTTGTGTGAGCGAAATAATCTGGAAAGGTACGATACTGCTCCAGGCTGCTTGGAATTGATTACAACAGCAAAAAAACATTAGAAAACAACATGGAACCGTTTTCAATTCCCTTGAAACTAAAGAGCGCTTGGTTGCCCCTTGCCGAACTCACAAATCTTTGCAAACCAGGATCCTTTCGCAGATCTTGACGAGGCACCTGTGTTTATAGTTTACAACTCCTGCCAGTATTTGTTCAGGAGCGGAGCCATTATCTGCCAGGCTATACCCCAACTGGGTTTGACGTTTTATGTATGCACTTCCGTTTGATTCTCACACGTGTTTGCAAGCCGCTCCTCTGTGCTTTGTTTGTCACAGAATTCTTGCTACACTGACAGTTTCAGCCCATACTTTATCAATGGAATTTTGGGTACATAAGACACTTTTAACATTGGTGTCCTATAGCTGGATTGCCCTTTTTATGATCCGACAGGAATGTCATGGAACATCCGTTGCTGCAGAATGTACACACTTCTGATCTCTTTTAGAGAAAAGGCAGGTTCCCTTTGTACCTTTGCCCTCCAAAAGATGCATGTTTGAAAATTTCTCGGACCAAGCCTCAACCCAAATCCCCTGCTAGGCAGTGGTGGATTTGGGAGCTGGCAATGGCATTTTGGGTATTGGTGCTTTGCTTCTTGGTGCGCCAAGAGCCATTTTCGTGGAAGTTCCGAGGCAGCAAAGAAGAGGTGGAGACAGGTCTAGCGGTCCAATCCCGTAAGACAAACACAGAGAGATTAGAGAGAGTCTGATGTCTCAGAGTCATCAAACGAACTCGGGCGACGGTGAATAGCCTCCGACTTCCCTTGCATGAAAGCTGCTCTCATTAAGATGGTTGGATCCTGTGCATGTGCCTGAAACCCACCACAGTTTCTAGCAGCGCAATTCATGCAGAATTGAGTGGCATACCTCAATATCCAAGAAGCTCCTTGCGATCGAAAGTGGGGACTTGGACACACTGGTGAATTCAGTAGCTCAACCACTTGCCGCGACCGCAGCTAGGGTCATGGACTAGGTGTGCAGTCAAACATTGTGTCGTGTAAGTTATAAAGCTATATAACATTATATAACATATTTCATAATATGCTAAGAATGGTTGAAATGGTTCAAAGATGTTCAAAGTGTCAAGCCGCTCAAGCCTTTTCCAAGAGCTCCCAGGTGGACGAGGCGGTGTGCAAAGTGTTGGACGAGGCGTTGGAGAACGAGGACCTTCGAGGCCGAGCGCAGATTCTACAGAAGGATGTGGCGGATGTGGCAAAGGCGGGAGGCCCCAGCTTCAGCATCCTTGCCTTTTGAGTTCCTTGAGTTGTAGGAACTTGATGAGTAAGTTATTGTGACTTTACGAGCCAATGACCTCATGAATGATTCTAATTGCGAGACTTGGTGTCAAATGGATTGTAATCAGTGAAATTGGAGCAGAGAAAGAAATACATAAAGTGGAGGTTTCATCCTTTCGTAGCTTCTTCATTTCCTGCATCTTTCATTTTCTTTCTACTGCATGCCTCTTTTATTTTCTGGCGCGCTTTAGAGTCTTGGTATTTTGGTTTCCTAAAGGTCGACTAGTGCATTTTGACAGCATATGAATGCGTAGTATATACATTGTTGCATGAACGTTACGCTATGTTACATTGTAATGGCATTTGAATCCATCTCCTTTGTTCATTCAGGTATCATTTGGAAATGAATTTTATCTCTGTGCTCGGATGTGTTTGGTATCGGCGGTGGAAGGCCCAGATTGATGCAGCACCAGCGCTTGTCTTGATGAATCCGCCCTGGGGGCAGCAACGACGTTCTGCAGATCGTCCATTTCTGGAGGCTTGGACTTGCAGCCCACGGCCCTGGAACTTGCTTGAACTTGCCATCGAAAATAGCAGTTTCCGATTCTGGCGCCGCCACAGAAAAGTCATGCAAAAGAACTGCATGGAAGCAGAACCATGTTTCACTATTCTTCAACATGTTTGATCTTTTCTGGCACTGAACAATGCATTGCGGGAGGCATCCATCGCAATGTCACCACGAGCGGTGCACCTCATGCACAGTCAGGACCTTAACTCATATCCAGAGATGGACTCGGAATCTAAACAGGCACCAAAAACATCAGAAACCAACTTTTCTGTGTTTGGAATGTATATAGATTTCAGATTGGTTGTGCACACTCTGCAACTAGAGTACCAGTGATGTAAACTCACATTGTCGCAACATCTCATGCAAAATGCTGGGCGTGATCTCTGAAAAGCCTCGGGATTTTCGAAATCCTGTCGCCGCAAATGAAATTAAGTGGCACTGTTTTGATACATTTGGCCTTTTTTTTGATATCGTTTGCACATGTTTGCACATGTTCTTCGTTTTCTTCTCCGTTTTGCATCGTTGTGGCGGGCCGGTTGTGGCGGGCCGGTTGTACCGTGATGTGGTCGTGGGCTCTCCTGCCGCTCAGGCTCTGGTGCAGTGCACGTGGAGCCCTGGGCAAAAGACATGGGTTGGCACGCTGTCCGTTGGCACTCCGGCGAAAAGATTTGAGCATTTGTCAAACTTCACTTTTCATTTGTTACATTGTTTTCATGAACATGAACGACATTCTTTGCTCTATATGCAGATTTTTGATGATTTTTGTCGATCATTGTGGGTTTTGTGTTTGAAGTTCTGTTGAAGGGGTCGAGAGTCCATGAGTCGGTTGAAATAGTTGAAGCTGTTCTAGTCTCGAGACATGGATCTCTTGATTCGAGCGTTTTCCTTTCGATCTTCTTCCAGCCCATCAGTGTCAAGATCCTCTGCTGTTTAGGTTTGTGTCCTGGCACATATCGTAGTTCAGGGGTCCAGGTTGCCATGGTTGCAGCTTCCTTTCCGCATCCACTTGCGTGACATCCAGGTTGGAGATGGACTTTCCATTGCCACGCACCTATGCGCATCAGAGCAAGCGCCGAGGCACCTGTTTGGAGATGGAGATGAAGCTTGGAGTTATATAGCATGTGATAGCTCTGTGACTTTCACTGTGACATGCACGGACAGGACACGTTCACCAAGCCTGTCAGCGTGCCTCACAGGTTCCACGACCGCAGCAATGTGGAGGATATCCAAAGAGCCTCCAGAAGCGCGAGACAAAAGCTTTGCTTAAAGATAGTCCTACTCAAAGCGATTTTACGTTTCAAAACGAGTAAAACGACGCAAAAGGATCCAAAACGTCCAAAATTTTAAGAATGCACTCTGTGGAACGACTTGTTTGTTTTCGTGTGCTGAAATAGTCCTGACATGGAGATAAATATAAAGATGCTTCAGAATGTTTCAGAATTCAACTTCCGACACAACTCATTTGCAGCCGCAAGCTCAAAGCAGATCTCGGGGCAATGGCTGAGACAAGTTTCTCAGCGGCGTTTGGGTTGCCGGTTTGACTATGCAGCAAACACGTCTGACAAAACAAGAGAATCAGGAAATTTTTCCATCGATTTTGGCATCACTTATCATCACCAAACTCACTCCGTCATCAGAAGGAGACACATTCGATAGAGGAATGGACGCTTCCAAGTGCTGGATCGCATTGAGCAAGTGATCCTTCAGTTCTCCCTCCAGACATCACAAAAGCTACAGAAATATCAGTAACGTCTTGCAACTGTACTGTAGCTTTTGCTGCTGAAGTTCTCTTGCTTTAGCAATTTCGGTTTTGGGTTCTGCTTTTTCCTGCATCTTCAATGATGTGAAACCTTCACAGTGACGGCAACACACCTCTTAGCGGCTACTAGCGGTCATTGGTTCGATCCCCGTTTAGTCTGGAAGAAAAGGCTTCAGAAAGAGTTTTGCATAGTTTTGCATTTTTGTCTTTGTGCAGAGAGATGTTCTTCTTCGGATACCTGTAGAGCAGACCAAAACAATGACTATGGGTACTATTTGAATGCAATGGAGGCATGCGGGGTGTTTGCATCGCGAGTCTTGGTGTCCCATATGCTTCACTTTTCGTCTTCAAACATGGCCTTGCATCAACGACGTTTGGTAATGCTTTCTTTTTAAGAAAACGTAGCATGAACAGAACTTCGCTATGAAGGCGTTTTTCCCGGTATCCTTAAGAGAAAGCTTTGCCAGCGCTAGTCTGATTCTCCGTGTTACTTTACTCTTCCGATTTTTTTTGCTCTTCCGAATCTACTCAACTTGTTGAGTCTCTGAAGCGTAAGAACTATACGGGTCGAATCCCTCAATGCAAATACCTTTGCTTTGGGGATAGCATGCACGCAATTTGAAGAGCCCAATCCGATGCGAACGAAACCTGCATGAGGTTCTTCTCCAGGTATTTGGGAACGTTTCCTTACTGCAAGTCGTCCCAAAGGTGCGGAGACTGAATTCTGCTCTCCCTGAAAATGTTTAAGGATCAGTCAGGTAGGTAGACCTGCGTTCGCTCACTACTATTAAGCTTTCAGCTTGGAACTCCGATGAAGTAGTTGAAAGTTCATGGCTGAAACTTTGATCAATGTGATTCTAAAACCGAATGATTCAGCTGGAAGCACGTGTTCCATCTGGGTCGAATCCGCAAACGTTTCAGATGTGCAGTGTGCAGTTGGTATTAGCTGTTGATGCTGTTGGCGCGTGGCACATGACATGGCCTGTCTTTTTTGAGAGGTGACTTGGCCAGTTTGGACTTCAGCGGAAATCCAACTGGTTTGCCTCGGCGGCGGGCGCCAGAGCATGTGGACCTCGAGATTCTTCGAGGCTTCGGGCGCGTAGCCAAAGACCTTGGAGAACGGGGCAACAAACGTCCGATTAAAACTCGGATCGAACGTTCACAATCTCCTGCAAAATCTTGCAAATAGAAAGCATAGAAATTGCCTTCCAACGGAAAGTTCACAAAAATTGGATCATGTTGGATTCCTGGATCGCCCGTCTTGCTGTCTTTTGTCCAGCTTGACAGAATTTCAAAACCTGCAAATTGGGAACAGTATGTAAGAGTAGTGCTTGACATTGCTTGACAAATGGTCACATATTGTCCTGCAGAAAGGATCAGAAAGGGACTTCCTTTGTGACGCTTTCAGGTAGTGGCAATGTACGGAGGGCATTGTCTGAGAGCCCAGCCCCGTTAAGCACCCGGGAGAGCGCTATGGAATCTGCCCGCAGGCACCAGGGTCAACACACGGAATTTCACAGATTCCACCAAGATTCCACCAAGATTCCACCTCGATCCACCTTGACAGAAGTACTATTAGGAAGGTGTAGTATAAGATGTAGTAAGATGTAGTAAGTATTTGTACATGAATTTCAGAGGTTGGGACAACTCTCAGCATTCTCAGCATTGTTGAACCAGAAGGATGTTGGAGTCGATGTTGCTGGCTTGATCGGTCTGGGCTTTCGCTCTTGATGCTCTTGTTGAATAGATTGAGCTGAGTTGCAGCCTGGTGTTCAAGAGCACACCTTGTTTTTCGGACGCTGGCTTAAGAATGGTTAAGATCTAAGCCCTTGCTTGAATTGTGGCTTTTTGACACATCTTTGCTGTTGGCAACTGTTTTCCGAATATGTTTTAATCTGATTCAAATAAGCTGTTGCGAGAAAATCTTTTGTTATTTCATCATGTTTGATCTTTGTGTCGGACCGCAAATCTGTTGCCATGGCCACGAACCTGTCCAGATTTGTCCAGGCGCTCCAAGACACCGCTGTCCGGGTATGGCGAACGAAGTCCTCCATGCAGCGCACGAGGCCAGGGAGAGCTCCAGAGGTTGTTCAGCATGGGAAGATGGGAAGATATGGGACGGGAAGCAGATTCGATTGGCTTGAGATGATTTCATTGAGGTGATTTGAGGTTTGAACGAACAGGAATCATCCTGTGAGATTCACAGCATTTCACTGCCACAGTCCGCTCTAAAGTGCAGGAAACGAATCTGAAGTGATTGAAGCAGGTGACTTGCCCCGGCGTCGGCTCTCAGTGCCTTGAAAAGACGTGAAGTCGTTTGAAATCCATGTTCCCAACTCATGTGAACTCTGCATGGGACGGCTTGGAATGCAAAGACATTGCGAGGCAGATGGAAGATGTGGATCAGTTTAAGCTTTGCGCATCAAAATCTTTGATCCAAGTTACCACAACCTGGATTCACCATGTTCTGGAGCGCTTAGGAGCTTGCAATTGCGATGCAAAGTGGCCAGGGGGTTCGAGATGCTTTGTCGCCCCCTGTGCGACGCTTGCGCAGAGGCACTGAGAGTGTTCGTATGCATGGTGCAATCAGAGGACATTTCAGATGCCCGTTCGGTTTCGCCATCAGAGTCATACGTTGTTAGATTCTGAGGCATTGTCAGCATTGATTTCTGGTATGTTGGACTGTCAAAAGTAAGCGTTGATAGATGTTGATAGAGGTTGATAGAGGTTGATAGAGTTGAGATGCATTGATAGCGGGTTCTTGTGTCAAGGCTCTCCGCCGCGCCGCAGCCGCACCGCTGAAGCGACAGTGGGCATGGCCCCATCTGTGCTCTGCGGATATGGGGAGCGATCAGTTCCTCCAAAGCGCCAGCTTACGGTAACTTATTTTGGTTAGTACATTGTCTATATCACTGTATATACATGCGTGTACAGTGTATGGATACAATTTGTTTCTAGAATTTGATACGTGCAGCAAAGACAACTTGTTCAGACGCTGAAACGGATGTCGAAAGGTGGGAATTTGGGGCTGCTGATTTGTGATTTGTTTGATTTGTTCATTTTGTCATTTTGTCGGAGCTTTTTGTGCACTGAGGTCAGGGACGAAGGTGTTGAGATTCGTGACAAGGGCCGGGCCTCTTCTGGTATACCGTGGCGATGTGTGCCGATGTATGATGACAAAGGCGGCAGGGGGTCCGTGCGTTCACGCGAGCTCAAAAGAGCTTCAAACATTGAAGAGCTCAAAGAGCTCATACTGTAAGAGTGGATCGATGATGATAGATGTGGATAGGGCAGCAAATATGCTCTGAGAGAGAGAGGGAGCGGGAGCGCCAGCGGCAAAACGAAATAGAAGATTGAACAATTTCGGACGATAAAAATGATTTGAAAGAAAATTGATACGAGGTGAAGCAGTGACGCATCAGTCATCAGGCCAAGTGCCCTTCACTTTCACGGAACATGCAGCATCGGAATGGGAAGCTAATTTTCTGTGGAGTTAAGCAAGCGGAAATGCAGGTCCCATTCCTTCAAATATGTAGCATCTCATTTCCAAAGATTTTGTTCAAAGATGCTGCCTGTCTAGCTTTGCATGGCGTTGTTCTGCTTCGATCGCATTGACGCTCACAGCTTTCTGCCTCAGGTCTATTGGTTCACACAGGCATCACCGGCGGCACCTTCGAGACTGAAGTACCCCTGCGGTCCGTGACGCCCTACTCGCAACGTTTGTGGAGTGGCGATGGCGTTAAGGTCCTTGCTCTCACTACTATTCGCTACTGTACGTAAAGTGCAGCGATGAATGAGCCGCTAGCAAGCAGTGCATTCAGTCCATTCATTTCACGAGCAAATCAAGGCCAAGCGTAACAATGTGCAATGTGCAAAGAACAAAGCTTGCAGCTTGAAACTCGCAATGGACCGCAGGACCTAATGACACCGGAGCGTCCACGTCACAGTACTGACCCTGCAGACAACACGCGAGACAAAGCTGGAGATGGTGAATCTCAAGCTGTGGTGGATACGGCAAAATCATCCGTGCGAGGGACAGCGCAATCTGCTGGACACTCGCCGAGCAGATTTTGGTGTTTTTGATCGCAAGAAAAGCATAGAAAGAAGATGTTTGAAGCAAGAGCAAGGGGACAAGGTGAAGGATTGGGAGCAAACAGAGAAAGAGTCAAACAAGATGTGATAAGATCAAATCATCACGTCCCCGGTCTTGGACTCTTGATTCACTTCTGGATCCTCCCTTGAATACGCATGGATATGTTTCATAGAAGGTAACATGAACATCACTTTGGCATACTTTGGCCACAAATCTTTTGGCAAGTCCTATTCCTACTGGGTACACTACAAAACGATGTGCTGAGGCCGCCCCAGCCGTGCCGTGGCGATGGCGATATCCAAAGCCGCACGTGCCAGCGACCAGCAACTCGAGTCCGAAAGGCCAAGTCTACAGCGTTGCCCGTGGGGGAATGTTTTGGTCAAACATACTTCAAACAAAAAAAAATACGTATAAAATATTGTAAGGCTTCGCACACCGGCGATGCCCCAAGGGTTGTGGCTGTGGTTGCGGCGGCGGCGGCGGCGGCGGCGGCGGCGGCGGTGGTGGTGGTGGTGGTGGGGGCGGCGGCGGCTGCTGCTGCTGCTGCTGTGTTATTGTGCATTTGGTAGCCGTTTGACCACGCATTTTTTAATTCATTCTTGGTGCCAAAAAAATTGTCAGATAGGTGGTGTTTTTGCGTTTTTTAAAGATCCTCGGAGCAAAAAGACGCCGTAAATACCGATGTTTGTGGCGCCTCGGATACCCACAACCACGGTATTTACGGTGTTTTTTGCTTCTGGTGGCAAAAACCACGGTATTTACACTGTTTTGTGGACAGCACCTAGAAACAAGATGCAGCCCACGAACCCGAATGCTCACACGAACCTTCTTGACACTCCTGACATGACACTCTTGGGAAGACACTCTTGGGAGACACTCTTGGNAACCCGAATGCTCACACGAACCTTCTTGACACTCCTGACATGACACTCTTGGGAAGACACTCTTGGGAGACACTCTTGGCATGACACTCCTGGAAGACACCCTGGGCATGAC
>BGPT01001494.1:110803-151948 GCA_003297045.1 Symbiodinium sp. clade C Y103
TGTTGTTGTTGTTGTTGTTGTTGTTGTTCTTGTTGTTGTTGTTGTTGTTGTTGTTGTTGTTGTTGTTGTTGTTGTTGTTGTTGTTGTTGTTGTTGTTGTCGTTGTTGTCGTTGTTGTTGTTGCTGCTGCTGCTGTTCTTGTTTCGGTTTTTTCTGGTTGTCATCATTGTCCTGGTTGTTCTGCCTGCCCCGGATGTTCTGGTTGTTGGTGGTTCTGTTCTCAACGTTGCAGGCCCTCGGTGATGGTTCAGCCTTGTTCCTTGGCGAAGCTCCTTCACACCGAGGATGTTTGCGCCGCGTGTCAATTGATGCATATTTTTTTTGCTTTTTATACAAATATACATATATATATATATATATATATTTATATTATATATATTATACATCTATTTATATATTCGTACAGTTCGAATAAATTTTGATCCATGTATTTAAATATATTTACATATCCGTCGATACACATATTTATCGAAGGAAGTTTAGAAGTCAAACTTCCGACAATATGGACAGATGGAAAAGCACAGCCAAGAAGAAAGTCAGAAGATGGAGAAAGTCAGGAGAGAAAGGATGAGATGGGGAGAAAGTCAGAAGAGAGAAGATGCAGGTGCGCGAATAGGTCGGAAAGTCGCGAAACACTGTGTTTTTCCAATGTTTTGTGGCTCCGGTGGGTCGAAAAGTAGGCTCGCTAAAGCGGCGGGTGCGGAGCCATCTGGGCAGATGAGAGATCAAAAATTGCACGCCATTGTGGCGCGAAGCACATTTTGAAGTGAAAAGGCACACAGCACCTCAGGGTCGGAGCGCTTTTGGAAGTTGAGATGTGGAAAAAGTGCGCACCGTTGTGGCGCGAAGCACATTTGGAAGTGAAAAGCGTCAAACAAAACACAACATGTTCGGAGCACTTTTGGAAGTTGAGATGTGGAAAAAGTGCACGGCGCTGTGGCGCGAAGCACATTTCGAAGTAAAAATGTACAAAACACCTCAGCTCCGGACCGCTTTTGGAAGTTGTGATGTCGAAAAAGTGCACGGCGCTGTGGCGCGAAGCACATTTGGAAGTCAAAATGTTAAAAGCACCACACGTCCGGAGCATTTTTGGACGTCCAGACGTCGTTTTGTGTGGCAGGCGCAAGGGATCCTGCACCTTGTCAAAGTGAGGTAAATGTGCGGGTTTTGTGGCATTTTCAAAAAGGATGGCAGGCGTGGGACATTTGAAGCGGATCTGCAAAGATGCTTTTTTCGTGGCAGGCGCAGTACAAGAGACATTTCAAGCAAACATGTTAAGAGGTCAGGGCGCTGATTTCCTGAGAGGGGTTGCATTTTGGAACATTAGATCTTTAGGTTTGTCAACGTCATTTTGCATGACAGGTGCAGCACTTCGTATGACCTGGCGTCACTTTTTCGTGGCAGGCGCAGTACTTTAGAGACGTGGCATGGGAAAATCGCGAATCGCAATGGTACGAGGACGTCAGCACACTCAACTTTCCATTTTTGAAAGAAGCATCGCAGAATTGCTTGGTTTTTGATGTTGCCAACTTGGGAAATGGAGGAAGTCCGCAGAATTGCTTCGTTTCGGAATTTTACACTACAACCACAACTACAACTACAACTGCAGCTGCAACTGCGACTGCAACTACAACAATTACAACAATCACACCACAACAGCCACTACAACTACAACTACAACTACTACAACAACTACAACAGCAACTTTAACTACATGACAACGACAACTACAACAACAACAACAACAACAACAACAACAACAACAACTACAACTACAACTACAACTACTACTACTACTACTACTACTACTACTACTACTACTACTACGACTACTACAACAACAACAACTACTACTACTACTACTACTACTGCTACTACTACTACTACTACTACTACTACTACTACTACTACTACTACTACTACTACTACTTTAACTACATGACATCTACAACTACAACTACAACTACTACAACTACTTCAACTACAACTACAACAACTACAACTTCAACTACAACTTCAACTACATGACAACTACAACTACAACAACTACAACTACAACAACTACAACCAGAACAACCACTGCCATTACAACTACAACTACAACTTCAACAACCACAACTACAACTTCAATTCCATGACAACTACAACTACAACAACTACAGCAACTACAACAACTACAACTACAACTACTACAACTACAACCACACTAACCACTACAACTACACTACACTACACTGCACGGCACTATAAATACAACTACAACTACGTTACAACTACAACTACAACCACAACTACATTTACAACTACAACCACAACTACAACTACACTACATTACAACGACACTGCCCTGCCTCCAACCACTTGTCGGTCCATCAGGTTTCCTATTTTTGAAACTTCCGCCACCGCCTGGTGCGGTACTACTGGTATCTTGATATATTCGCATTGTAAAGGGAACACTTCGATCATGTTTTTTCTTGAAGATGTGTCACTATGGATATACTATGGCATTGTAGAAGATACGCGCAATCTCTCCTTGAATTTATACCAAAAATCTGCGGATATACGATTGGGAGCCAGCGGGCAATATACTTTGGAACATCCCCATGTCACATGATTTGTATAGTTGGGCTTTGCCATACATTTCGGGAGGATGAACCTTCGTAGGTGTCAACTACACTAGTTTGGGATGAACACCAAAGATTTCTGAGGAGTTGACTTAGACGTAACCCCAAAGGAATGGTTGACATGCCATGCTCTGGTGACGGGGGCACGCTGATGGTTGGACATTCGTCCCGCTGGGAATGGAGTCGTTGGGATTGATGTCAGGCAACCCCAGAAGGATAGAACAGAAAAGACCTAAAATGAAAAGGTTTTCAACAGCAAGTTCACACTCCAGACAAATCTAAAGGACCCAATAACCTTTGAAATCTCCTCTGGTAAAGCTACAACAACACGATGGAAAGTCTCCATGGTGAATTGGATTTCGCAAGTAATGCGTCGATACATGAGCTACTTTGTTCGGGACATTATATGCGAACGCCTACAGATGTGTCAAATTGTTTTCCAGGGTGAGGCGTTGCCCTTCTACCGTGGCCCCCCCGGTATGTCATTCATCTTGAAATTCGCTTTACGGACACTGTATTGCTAGGTTGCAGACATTCCAGCCTCTAAAAGTCATGGACACTGACCCCCTTTGTTTGAGAAATTGTCCAACATTTATGGTCAAAGCTCATGGACATACTACGGGGAAGGGAGGGTCCCCCATATGAATTCCCAACCAGGTCTGAAGTGTCCTCTGCACGCCGCTGGTCTGCAGGTGACAACAAAATTTGGTTGCCAGACACTTTGGATCCGGCCCGCGCGAAGATTTTCATCAACGGCAAGGCGCTGTGATCTCCGGCCGGCTGTCCTCCATCGTTTTTGGGTTAAAACATTTTCCAGCTACGAACTCACATCTGTGTCTGGTTAAACGATTCCGGCGTTGTGTCCAGTCATATTAACTTGTGTTGACTCGGCCTCCATCCGGCCAACTTCCCATAAACAAGGGTCTTATTTCATTCCCTGCATCCGCCTGTGACCTCACAACCTCAGTCCGTCGAAGTCCCAATAAGAAGAAATAGAGGGGCATTTTGCCCCCGACAATAGCTCTATACACCCTTGCGGGTTTTCATTCGAATAGATCGATTCGTCACAATTCCTGTGTCGTGGTACTGTTCCGTTGGGTTCCGGCCGGTTTCACGATTTGAAATGAACTACTTCATTGTCTATATGCTTTACCCGCTTTCCCCAATGATTCCCATGCACAAGGATTACCCTATGGAGACCCCCATTCAATAGATGGAATCACCCAACTCCTGTGACGTTGGCCATGTTCCGTCAGGGTGTTTGTCTTGCAGGAGCAACCTGCAGCAGTTTAGTGCTTGGTCAGGTCAAAGACCACGGGGCAGTGGTACTGGTGGGATCCCATTCACAAAGTGGCGCAGTGGCATCCATTCGATTGTGATTTCATGTGGCACGCTGGCCATTCAAATGCCAGCTCCCCTATACGTCTCTGTTGGCTTGGGGTCCTATCCGTGCCGCTCATGCGAGCCAAATTTGGCGCTCTGCGCATCTTTTAAGTCTAGGGATCTGATGGGTTGTTATAGGTTTGTGCCTTTACGCGGCCGACCCGTCACGTTCCGGGCACCAGTTTTGTCGACGGACTTGGTGCTGACCCTTTGACTTCATTAACTTGACAACTTGCACACTCTCAACCCTTTGGAATTTTGGTTGGATTCGTAATTCATCTTGCTGCATCGTGCACGCGTCAGAATCATTGGAAATTCGGCGCTCTGCGCTTTTCGGGGCTGGCCGACCGGCTGTACCCTTGATCGTGTGTGGCTGTGCAAAAACGGCGCTTGTGAACGGAGCCAACTCGTGCCACAATCTGGACTCCTCATAGCTCCTTGGTTGTGTTTGATTACATGCTGCATACAGCCCTGTTTGCAAATATCCCCATATGTGTATTGTTCTTTAGTTCGATAAGCCATGAACGGATGTCTAGGCTAGCTTCCGCACCCCCATAGCTCATGGCTCTGTACCCATTTTGTTTTCCCTTTTCATTCTATGCAAAGGGTATAGCAGGTACTCTTTCGCTGGGGGGCTCCGTGCTGCCTGTGTTGTCTACGCTGCTTATGTTTCCGCCACCTGAAATGGAATGCTTTTCCGTTGCGTGCGCTGCTTGTTGCTGTCGCGTCCCCCCACGACCTTCTTGCGTGGGAGTTGTTGTTGTTCTGCCCCCCGCCCCACCCCCCAAAGAATATGGCGCTCTTCTTGTTGTTGTTGTTGTTGTTGTTGTTGTTGTCGTTGCAGTCGCGGCGCGGCCCCACCCCCATGACCCGTGCGCTGCTTGTTGTTGTCGCGTCCCCCCGGGCCTTCTGGTGCGGAAGTTGTTGTTGTTTGCCCCCCGCCCCAAAAAAGATGGGTCTGAGTTGTTGTTGTTGCCGGCGGCTGGGGGGGTGCTGCAGCCTGACTCTTTCTGTTTTGTTTTCCTCCTCGTGAGTAAGTTGTTGTTGTTCGGACCCCCAAAAATGGGCATGAGTAGTAGTAGTAGTAGTTGTTGTAGTAGTTGTAGTAGTAGTAGTAGTAGTAGTGGTGGTAGTAGTGGTAGTAGTAGTGGTAGTAGTCGTAGTAGTAGTACTAGTAGTACTAGTAGTACTAGTAGTACTAGTAGTACTAGTAGTACTAGTAGTACTAGTGGTAGTAGTCGTAGTAGTAGTAGTACTAGTAGTACTAGTAGTACTAGTAGTACTAGTAGTACTAGTAGTACTAGTAGTAGTAGTAGTAGTAGTAGTAGTAGTACTAGTAGTACTAGTAGTAGTAGTAGTAGTAGTAGTAGTAGTAGTAGTAGTAGTAGTAGTAGTCGTAGTAGTCGTAGTAGTCGTAGTAGTAGTCGTCGTCGTAGTAGTAGTAGTAGTCGTAGTAGTAGTAGTAGTAGTAGTCGTAGTAGTAGTAGTAGTTGTTGTTGTTGTTGTTGTAGTTGTAGTAGTTGTTGGTTGGTTGGTTGGTGGGTGGGTGGGTGGGTGGGTTGGTTGGTTGGTTGGTGGGTGGGTTGGTTGGTTGGTTGGTTGTTTGTTTGTTGTTGTTGTTGTGGTTGTCCTTGTCCTTGTCCTTGTCCGTGGGCGGGGGGGTGGTGCAGCCTGACTCTTTCTGTTTTGTCGTGCGCGAGTTGTTGTTGTTCCCCCCCCCGCGCAAAGAAAAGGGTCTGAGTTGTTGTTGTTGTCCGGGAGGCGGGGGGGGGGTGGTGCAGATCTCCATGCATGTGCCCACAGGTGTTGTTGTTATTGGGCACACCGCCCCGAGGCGGGCGGCAGTTTTTCCATGTTTTTGCGTTTTGGCTTGATGCCAGGTTTTTGACATGTTGCCGAAGGTTAGGGGTACGGTGCTGACGCATAACGCCCATGTGGACTGAAAGCTAAGGGCGCCGAAGGGTACATGTACGTTGGTCACGCCTTGCCAGATTGGACGGTTGGGGGGGGTGGGGGGGTGGGGGGGGCTNACTGAAAGCTAAGGGCGCCGAAGGGTACATGTACGTTGGTCACGCCTTGCCAGATTGGACGGTTGGGGGGGGTGGGGGGGTGGGGGGGGCTAATAACGTTCTTGCTTCTGCGTTCCTTCACTTGCAGCTTCTCACACGCTCTTGATGCTACGCTGCTGACGTTCTCTTGTAACTTCTCACACGCTCTACGGGTGGGGGGGGTGGGGGGGGGCTAATAACGTTCTTGCTTCTGCGTTGACTCCCTTGCAACTTCTCACACGCTCTTGATGCTACGCTGCTGAAGTTCTCTTGCAACTTCTCACACGCTCTACGGGTGGGGGGGGTGGGGCGGGGCTAATAACGTTCTTGCTTTTAGCCATGTTAATTCCCTTGCAACTTCTCACACGCTCTTGATGCTACGCTGTGATTCTGACGCGCCTGGATCGGTTTCATTCGCTCACCATATGATGGTGTCGGTTGGATTTTATTTGATTTTATGGTCNCACGCTCTTGATGCTACGCTGTGATTCTGACGCGCCTGGATCGGTTTCATTCGCTCACCATATGATGGTGTCGGTTGGATTTTATTTGATTTTATGGTCTATTTTCAGCTGGACCGTCATCCGCAGCTACATGTGATTTTATGTGAGATCATGGCAATACAGATTTCAACACAAGGAGAAATATATGCAGACTTTCGGAAAGCTCTTCAAAATGAAGAATGCGAACTGAAAGAACACTGAAGNCAAGGAGAAATATATGCAGACTTTCGGAAAGCTCTTCAAAATGAAGAATGCGAACTGAAAGAACACTGAAGAAAAAAGTTGCGTTGAAGTTGAAGCAAAAATTGCTGAATTACAATTTTTTTTTGGCATATTGACATCTTCGAGCAAGCATCGAAATTTCATGTTCCAGAAGCATAAATCCCTGTAAATTACAATGTAAAGTGCTCATTTCTCAGTCTATCTCCAAAGCCACAATCGTAGAAAACCCNAAATCCCTGTAAATTACAATGTAAAGTGCTCATTTCTCAGTCTATCTCCAAAGCCACAATCGTAGAAAACCCACGCCCGCCTCAAGGCGGTGATCCCTTGTTATTATTCCAGTGAGGGAGAAAAAAACTTCGAGTACGCCCTCAGTAGCTGTCTAGTAGATAGTAAATGTAGTAGTTGTTGTCGTTGTTGCTGTCGTTGTTGTCCCCTTGTTCCCGTTGTTCCCGTTGTTCCCGTTGTCGTTGTCGTTGTCGTTGTCGTTGTTGTTGTTGTTGTTGTTGTTGTCGTCGTTATCGTCGATCGTGGTGGAATTTAGGAAACGCCTTTTCTTTGTTTTGCTGCCCTTTGCGTCGGCCGAGGTCGGTATACTATTAGTAGCTGTAGTGGCATAGTAGCCGTAGTAGTTGTAGTACCTGTATAGCAGCTGTAGCCGCTGTAGTGGCTACAGCTCTGGCGTTGTTGAAGTTATTGTTGCAGTCCTTGGTGTGATTTGTCATTGTTGTGGTCAATGTGATGGTGGCGGAGGAAAAGAAATCTGTTTCCCTAACGCGTTCCCCCTTGCGTCGGCCGGGGTCGGCGGATATGTCGATGTACTGATACTCCAATCCTGTCCTGGGCAGGGTTTGCTCAATGAGGAGACACTACATGCAACTAGGACAACTATATAGGAATTTCTACAGAGAAATGGACCTGTGCTGCCAGTGCCGGCCATGTTTTCAGGAATGTCGAAACGGCGCGAGAATTGGCCAAATACAAGCCTTGTTGAGCAAAGTATGTCATGCATGTTACGTATGTCATGTATGTCATGTTTTCATATCATATCATGTTGTTTGCAAGAAACATCTTGGCGCGAGGTCTCGCTGTTTGGCAAAGTTTGACAGGCAGGAGTGGGATGCAATCTGGCGATACCTTACAACTGGCAAGTGCCATGGGGACAGATGAGCCCAGACCTAGGTCTGGAGACCTTCGCATTTGAAGCGTCTCTTAGGATTTTGCAAATCAACCACTTTTGGAGGTTCAGACCTGTCGGTTCAGACGGTTCCAAGCTGTTTGTGACCTTTATAGGCGATCATCGTTCTTGGTTTCCAGTTTGTGTGCAGGGGGGGTGTCAACATGCCCAGATATGCGAGATATGTTTCAAGATGTCTCAATACTCATTGCTGCGGTGTTGCACAGTGTTGCCGGAAGTTGCGGTCGCGGGCTGCAGCAGGTTGTGCACGCCATCACGGAGCCATCCTTCGCAGGTGCGTCCTGCAGAGGAGGCTTGGGGCCGCGATACCAGGGAGATCCATGACACCTTCAGACCCACGGATGCAATTGATGGACACAGAATGGCACAGACTGGCACAGAATGGCACAGATGGAGATGAAGAATGGATAAGATTGGGAATGAAATGAAATGAATCATTTTTGAAGTAGATCTCCGTTGAAGCTTACTCTTACACATTTCTTATGCTCTAAAACTTGATGGGGAGGAGCGGGAGCTATCTGTACTGCACTTGTTTAACATTGAAATAGATTCTAACCATTTCAAACCATTGAAGTCGCTTTGCCCCATGCGATGCCCAGGACCGAAGAGAAGGGTCGCTGCACAGCAACTTGTCATCAAGTCTCGATTGACCAAATGATTCACCAGAGGAAGATCCAAGGCTTCAGTCGGCTTCAGTCAATCGAGTCAAGTGTTTCAGCATGGCTCCATGTGATAGTATTCTACAGTATGCCATACAGTATTCCATAGTATTCCGTATTCCTCTAAATTTTCCCATGCCGTTCACAAGCCTTCCCAGTCTTTCGATATCTGTGAATATTTTTGGATTCCTCTAACCTAGCAGCGACCTCGAAGCGACCTAGCAGATACTCGCAGACTGCAAGGCCAGTGACTCAGCCCTTCTCGACCGACGAGACGCCGGCGCCAGCAAGTCCTGCGCCTCGCCGTATAGCTCCACAGATGATGCCATCGACGTTATTCCTTGCCCGGAGCCCAGCCCAAATCCGCGACTGAAAGAGGCATAGTGAGATTCTGAAAGTTGCATTTCGTTCATCTCGTTCATCTCGTTCATCTTGGTACCGCATTTGTTCTTCCTGATGTTATGACAAACTGCTGTGCCTCTGGGAAGTCAATTCCCAAGAGGCATCTCGCATGAGTACGAATGGCATGCTCTTGACGATTTGTGCTGACTTGCATATCTTCACTATTGTGCTCTTGGCTGCCCACCAAGCTACAATCAAGTTGTTTCTAGGGGCCTAGGGGTCCTTTGAAAGCTCCACAACCAATTATGGGCGGCAAATGTTTGTGTCGTCGTTATGAAGTTGCAACAGCATTGAGCACGACAAAAATATCAAAATCTTCACTATCAGCGCTATCAAGCAAAAAGATTCATCAAGGCAATCCGTTGATGGTCAAATTGCATCAAATTGCATTGATTGAAACCTGAATTGAACCATCTTGGAACATATTGTTTGCGTTGCATTGAAACAGATTGAAACTAAGGGAGAGGGTCCAGATCCCTTGCGTGGTTCAGACCGCCACGCTGCAGCACGACGGACATGGCAACTGGAGATGGAGATGGCGGGGCAGCCCTGGCAGCTAGGGCAGCTGAGACATTGCCATCCTCTGTCCTGTTCTGTTGACACTTTCACCACTGTTTTTACCCATCTTTCGTTGTGTTAACGTGGAACGAAATTAGAACATATTAGAACATAGTAAAACATAGTAAAACTAAAAAGCAGGAATTCTTCGTAGACCTTGGCACCTTTCTTCGGTGCCTGCACCATTTCACATGGACTTGAAAAAAAACATGCTTCAACAAAATCAACAAACCATCACAATTCACTCAAATGCTCCATGTAGATGTCTAGAAACCCATGCCAGACCACTGTCGACTTTTGAAGTCTCCATGGCTTTCGGTGCAAGTTTTTACACATTTCAATTCTGCAATTGCAAGCCGGGTGCAGTGACATTATCTTTCGGAAGAGCACTTTCAGAAAGCGACAGGACTAGTCCCAGCTGTTGGTAGAAGCCGTTCGATTTGTAGCAACAAGCCTGGATTTGATATGTAGCAAACCGGTATGGCTCTTGAAACCGCAAAACACAGCAATCGACCAACAACAGCGCACCACCTTCAGCTTTAAATACATTCTACTCATTTTGAGGGCCCATTTGCACCTGGGTTGCAGGCGAAGATTGCCTTCGCTGCTGGCCGTGTGGCAGTTGCAACGTCTCTCGCATGCACACCTTGTCCAATGTCTTTCTGTCGTAGTGTCACAATAGAACGAACAAATTGCGAGTCATAGATGTCATCAATTCTTGAGACTTGACAGTTCTAGTGTCAGTTCGTCTTCCAGCTTTGCCCGTTTTGGATTTGTTTGGAACTTTTTGGATCTTGTGGTGTTCCCCACTACCCAAGCTCTGTGACAATTTCACAATTTATGATCCAAGATATTGAGATTTCAAGAATCTAAGTGACGCCCAAATTTCCACTGAGGGATGGTGTGTGAGTCAGACTCAGTTTGACTCAGTTTGACAGGTTTGTCCCGTGGAGCCAAGGTGTTCGCCTTCGGATTCCATCCGCTCCAGCCGACCAGCATCACGGCCACAGTCACGTCCAAGGCCGAAGGAGTTACGGCCGACGAAGCCAGAGCCGCAAAAGCTGCAAGAGCCGCAGCCGCAGGTTGCTTGACATAAATCAACTCCACACTATCATAGCATATTGCAGCCCATAATTGACATCAATTGACACGGATTAGCATCGATCAACTTTACATTGTTTGTACATGGGTTCTGCGGTGCGGCAATTCTTAGATGGTACTCTACAGTGTGGGGCAGCTTGCGCTTGACGGTTCCGGGAGGGGGAATGAAGGGGCAGGAACAGATTTCTGAAACATGTCACCGCACCTTCAATGTGCGTAACCTGCCCTGCTCCACGAACATGAATGAGTCCTATTGAGTCCTGAAGGAGCCTTGTTCTTTGTGGTTGCCTGTTTTGTGGAGTCTTTCGGCAGCCTTCACAAGCAGGTGATACCCCCGACTACCTCCAGCCCTGCCATTATCGTGAAGCACGTGGACGAAACAAAGCCAGCGAAAGAATGTTCCCCTTTGGAGGAGAAGGCGAGTTCACCGTCACCTTTACGAGACACTCTTACAAAGTCTTGCAAATACAGAACCAAAAGTCTTGCCTGTCACTGCAGCAATAGACTTCACTTGCTGACTTGATTGATTTGCTTCTTGTCTTGTCCTGTGGTTTGAGCTGCGTCAAAGTGTGAAGGCCTCTCCACAAGCAGTGGGCAAAGTGGTTGAAATGATCGACAAGATCATTGGCAAAGAACTGGACATCCCCAAATCTCAACCAGAATCAGAAGGATTCATCACTCCGCCCACAGCAAGGGAGACGAAGGAGGGGCTCGGGGGTCAGTCCCCATTTCAAAGGCAAGAGCAACCAAGCTACTCTATGAAAGGTTGCAATCCCAAGAACTCAGACACACTTGCTCGAGGAACGCCAGCCATGGTTTTTTTGCACATTTCGCACCCATATCCCTGAGAATCAGCCAATATTTTGCGGTTCAATCAGACAAGGTTAGTGTTCTTCCCCATTGCTTGAGCGCCTTTAGCGGTAGGATTTGTTGCCACGCTATCAAAATTGACATTCTACAACGATTTGATAAACCCTCCTGAATTCACTAGTATGGAGTGGAGTTTGTGTGAGATCCTTTCAATTCTTTTCACATAAAGTGTGTGACATTGTGAAGGGATGTGGATAGGTAGAGGAAGACCTGGGATAAATTTGGATCGTGCCATGCATCGGCTGCAGCAGGCATCCATGGAGCCAGAACCGGAGTCTGCGACTTCTCCAAGTTCCCCATATCCGCGATTGCTAAGCTGTGCAGCCGAGCGTGTCCCTTCAGTCGCGAAGCAAGAGAAGGCCAGCAGAATCTGAACAACCCAGAACAAAATGAACCAAACTAAGATTAACAACTATAACAAATCAGAATAGATCAAACACATTCAAAAACTAAGTTTGAACAAGTTCGGACCTCAACACTCAGGATGCAATGAGGGCGAAGCGTCTTGACCACCTCTACCCACCTTTTCCCTACAATAGTGAAGCAATCCAATCAATCCAGTTTCGAGTCAACATGGGCTTTTCAAACAATCCGGGAAGCAGCGGGTCCAAGGGGGAAGGTTATTGCATGCATGGCAGTACTTAAGCAAAAGTGTGGGCGGGCTTGACCCCTCTTAAGACAACAGCACCCACTACTCCACTATCTCTCTGCGATTCGTTTATCATAGACCGAAGCCTGTGTAAACTTGTAAAAAAGATGGCCACCTGATTCAAGAATCATGCAGCAAGTCTAGTTTGTTTGCAGGCTCCTCCAGTGGCAAGGAAGCAGATACCAGCAAACGCAAAGGCTGCTGGATGCAAATTGCATTTTGTTCGTTGCTATCAACAGACACTTGCCAAATGCCTTTGCGTGGATTTCTTGCTGCCAAAGCATGTGATCAATGGCAGGGCAGACACCTTCATCAAGGAAGACGACCGACTCTGCGTTGCTGAGAAATGAGTGAACGGGCGGGGAAGCTGTGAATAAGACAAGTTCTGTTTTACAACCTTGTCAGACATTTTGTTGTTCTTTGACGTGTTGAACTTTGCAGAATGCTGACAAAACGACAAACACTTGGATGCATTCCCTGCGCTTTGTCAAACGCCTTCCGGAGCGCACTGCTCCACTAGCTGCTCAGTGCGCTCGCAGCGAGAGCAACAGCTGTGCCAAAAAGCAGAGAGTGAATAATGTAACTCCACCAGGACTCCAGCACAAGTTATCTCAGGTGCTCTTGGGAATTCGGCTTTCGTTGCAATGATACAATTGCACTATATTCATCTAAATCACACTACCATTTGTGTGATAGATTTAGCATGTTAATTCATGTCAATGTGTGTTCTGGTTGCAAGACTATTCACTCGCACAGCTCAGAGACACGAGCTCTTCGACCCTTCGGCCTACAAATGGCCAGCCGTCGGATGAATTCGACCAAAGACCTAGTGCGCAAGTGGCCTTTCCCTGCTGGCAATAGCGGAGCTTTGCAGGCTACAGACCCTTGCGCGCGTAAACTCGCCGTTTCAGCCTGTCTTCCAGTGGAATGTCGTTTGTTAGAGCATTGCGCAATCGCTTAGAGACCTTCTGCTTTCTGCCTTCTCATGCCACCACGACAGCCAGCATGTACGAGCTTCATGGGGATGTAATGGGCAATTTCCAAAACAGGTGTGGCATGGCAATAAACAAAGTTCTGCTTCTGGGTAGATTCAGCTGTCAGACAATGTCAGACATATTAAGATATTTCAGGGGATTTCAGGAATATAAAACAAAAAGATGGAGTCAGAGTTTGTTCCCGCTTCCGGTGCAGCTTTTTAGGGTTTATCACCTCCCAGAGCGTGGATCAACTCTTACAGTAGTGTGGCGGATTGTGGCGGTCGATAGAACGATTGGAAGACATGGCCCTCCTTTGCACTTACTAATCAGCCTCCGTTCCTGCAAGAGTGGCATTTGACTGTGCAACAAGTATTGATGCGACAACAGTGCCTATTGTTGTTTGTCACCAGGAAACGGCTGGCAGATGCTGCAGAATCTCTCTGCTTTGAGCCCAACGTCTCGGTCAAAGAATGGACATTCTGTTTGAAGCGCTCAAAAGTTGTTTTGGCCATTTGACACCAGTGAGCTTTCAACTGCCACCTGTGAAGCCATGAGTGGTTGTGAAGCACCATGAGAAATTGCGTTTGTGTCTGACGCTTCGCAAACTTGTGATCCCTCCATGATAACCTATGCCCCTGTTGAACTCGTTTGTTCAGACTCAACGGTAACAAACTGGACGTCGGCGATAGACGGCCCATATCATAAAGGAGACAAAATGCTAAGACAGGGCGCTGAGTCTTACGCTCACACAAGGCAAATAAGCCCAGGTGGTATCCCCAACAGCAAAGCTGGTAGGCAGTGTGAGATCACCAAGTGGACACCTGCAGAAAGATGATAAATGATAAACTAGTCAACCCCTGGAGAGTGTGATGTCTTTGATTTCTAGTCCAACATGGCAAAGGTAAGCAGAGGATTGTTGCAGTGTGGAAAAAAGGAGGCACCGATTCTGTTCGGTTCAGCACCTGCATTTGCGCAAATATCCAGGCTTCCCCAAAAATTGAATCTTTGGGGTCCATTGTTGGGCGCAATTCCGAGACTTCCAGTCTGGGTCCCAGAGAGCTGTGGTGAGCATTGCCAAAATTTTCACACTTGCTTTTACGCAATTTTGCCGTGCAATGTTGGTTTCAATTTTGAGAAACCTAATACATAATAGTACATAGATGTACATAGTAGGAGCACGATGATCAACTATGGGAATTGTGGAAGAGACTGAGAAGAGCCTGAATGTGACGATATTTCCTGAGGTAATTCCTTCTTTGAAGTGCCAGAACCAAACTACAAAGAAACTGTGAATCCAAGGAAGGCTTTCACCTTCATACCGTTCGTAACCCTATCATCCCGTGGTCATTGTAGTGGGTGCGGACTTTGAGCCAACAAAGTGTCAGTCAGAAAACCTATGAGGTCTGTCCCAAGGAGTGCGTATGGACCCCCTCAAGCTAGTGACGGCGGCAAATCATTTTGAGCCAGGAACAATTGAGGAGGAAATGATATTTGTCCGAAAACGGTGGATTCCCATTCATTTGCTCAGTTTAGAATTCAAAGTTCTCCCTGCGTTCGAATGTATGCTGTGAGGTATCTTCTAAGACCGTTTTCATATTATGTTCTAAATTTAAACCACCTTCGAGACATTGAAGCCTGCAGGAAAACTGCCAGATGGCATACCTCATGAAGGCTATCAACGGCAAACTTAACGATGAGCTAGTCGCAACATATACCCTGGGAATCCCCGGGAAAGAACCCAAGCGATTGCAGGGACATCATGGGAAACTTCAAAGCAGTCCTCCAAAAAGATAGCTTAAACTAAACCATCGTCAAATTGATGGAGAATACCTTGCTGTCTTTTGGGGACCTCCATGCTGATGTCTCCTGCGCACTGGAGCCACTCTTGAATGCCAATGTTTTTTTCTTGGGCTGGATGCTTTCATCAGGCAAGGTTCCAAAAGCCAAAGAAGATTGCTAGGAAATATTGGAGGATTCATGCTTAAATGACAAAAATGTAAAGAAGCAAAGCCAGATAAAGGTTTCAAAAACAACAGAACAAGACTATGGACATTTGCAAAGAAGCTAAGCTGGATAATGAATTCAAAACGAGACAAGGCAAAAATGTTAGAAAATAATCTTTGAAGGGACTCATGGTTGATTGAGAAAGATACAAAGAAGCAAACTTGGAGCAGGAAATGGAAAAAATAAAACGGCCAGAATAAATTAGAAGGGACTTGCGGTTGAAAATACACAGCAAAACTGCTAGAGAGAGGATTCAACTACACCTCGTACACCCCAGACAGTTGAAACATATTCCACATGTCTTTTTTTGGGTGAGAACAAAATACAGGTTTGAATCAGCAGGCAAAAGAAGCGCATTGGAAGGGCATTTGAGGTTTGGAGCACATCAACAGAACTAGTTATTATATGTATATATATATAAGAGTTATTATATTGTTGATATAACGTTCCCTGAGGTATGTCTTCCATTATATTCGTCTTCTCTTCCTGTCCTCTTCCTGTCCTCTTCCTGTCTTCCTCCTCGCTTCACCTTCGTCGATGTGCGCAACATGTTCCCTGATATTCACGATATTTTCCCTGATTGTGACAATATGTTCCTTTTTTGTTTATCCTACCACGCTAGCTTTCGTCCTCCACCCCTTGGCCTCAAGTATATATGTATACTTCCCCAAACATGTCTACCTGTATGGGGTTCTTGCGCCTTTTGAAAGGGGCGTTTGGTTGGGCCGCACTCCGGGTTTGCGTTTCCAGTTGCCTCCCCCCGGTTTTTCACTTGGTTTGGCTGCTCTTGGTGCTCCGGGCCACATGGTGCTACAATTGCGTCCCATTTGTCTGCCATGTGACTCTGACTTTCTCTGGCTGCTCTGGGCGCTCGGGGCGGCATGATTCTCCCACTTGCCTTCCAATTTTGCGCAAAATTAAATTGTAGGGAGTAACAGACCTTTGATTGCCAAGATGCGGCGCCGACCAGGACCACCCCAGTGGACAACTGCTGTGCAGCTCCAGTCTGCCACCATCATTTGACCGCCGCTTCAGTGAGGAGAAGTACGTCGGCGCATTAGTACAGCGTGCAGGTGAGAACTATGATTGGCCCATCAAACATGAGACCGTTTCAAAAGGCAGCCTTGGCCACCCTGAGGTTCCTCAGAAGCAAGTTCTGCGTCTCACGGTTTTGATGATGTATTTTTGAATAGACGCTCAACTTTTTTTCCTTTGAAATTATTAGGGCTCATGCAACGAAATCAATAGACATGCCAAAGAGACCTATCCAGCACAACTTTTTCTCCAAGAAAGCAGGTCCAAGCCTGCTACTAGTTATAGTTGACATCCTTAAAGCGCGGTGCTAAGAAATAGCGCGGAGAAGACTTCAAGTAGAACCAAAAAGACAGGAAGCGCTGCCCAACAAACAGGGAACAAACCACCAAAGCGGCTGCTTTCGTCACCCTGATTTGCTACGCGTTAACGATGGAAGTGAAACTTGAAGAGCATGACGGACTTGTCAGGTTTCCTGCCAGCAGCCGAGGTGGCTGCATAAACTTGAAACATATCTAACAGTTTCAATTTGACCTACATCCAGGATCATTCGTATCGGGGAAAGCCACGTTCTTTGTTGTGGATTTATTCCTCAATTCATTTCAAAATTCAGGCGGCCCAAAAAGCCATGAACGTCATGCTGGAGGGGAAAGACTGCTCGCTCCAGAATCGTGGATCTGGATGCTTGTGTCACTTATGTCACTGTAATGTGAAATACTCTGATTCATTCTGAGTCTATACTTTTCTGTTCAATTTGGCCGATCCAACTAGAACATCCTGGTTCACAGCTCGCTGCCATTCGGCCAATTTCGGGGAGACATCTCGTTGGCGCAGCCGCGGTGGGAGTGCGGCCCATGCCATCTGATCCGCAGGCGGTAGCAACACCTGTAGGTCAAGCAACAGCATTGTCATGGCTAAGCGTTGCCAAATCGAAAGGATGGACATCCTGATGAATCGGGACCAACACGTCTAGTGGCAGTGTGGATGTATATGATAAGTCAAACGATGAAGAATAATGACAAAATTATACTGTATATTATGTGTGAAATAATTGTGCAGATCTGAGGATTCCATAGGATTCGGGAATGCCCGGTGCCAGTCTGTCGTGGGCTGCAGGCCTCTCGATGGCTACCCACGGCCAATGGTGGGAGCTGGCGTCATGCGGATCCTCAGCTGAAGTTCTGGGTTTCTTGAGCTTTGAAAGCTGCTTTCAGATTGAACTGAACAAGGTGGATTTGGTGGAGGATTATTTTACATTATTTTCCCTGTTGCAAAACGATAAATGAAACAATGGTTTGAAGTAGATCCAATGATCCGCAGGCGCGGCAGTTGTGGGTTTCATTTCATGGTAAACGTATATCAGAATCAAGTACTGTATACTCCGACATGAATTTCACATCATTAATATTAATTTTTTCAGTAAATTACTGTGCAATAATATGCAATAATAATGTTTTCATATGTTTTCTCTTTCTCGGAATCTGAGAGATTCCGCTCTTTTTGTTGTGCATTTTGATAGGTCTCCTTGGGATTGAATCGCAGTCGTCTCGCCGAGACCTGGCTCGGGGGCTCACGGGTAATTTGTCCCCAGCTGTTGGCATCCAGAGATCTGTTTTTTTGTCAACTGTTTCCACTTTTTTTGGGGGATTTACCGTTGATTTGTTGTGGTGTTGGTTCAAAGCAACTCAATCACCATGGCGGATGTTGCAGCTCGCGCGAAGGGAGCAGTCATTGGATGTATCCCGGCACCGACTTTTCAGGAAGAAGCTGCACTCAAACTGCACAGTTCTCTTGTCATGATTTTTGATTGAGATTTCATGGTCATCGGTTGACCGCGTGTGTCAACATTGCGACCATCAAAGTCTTGCACCGAAACTGGTGCAGGTGGCCAACAATGAATCCCCAATTCACGCATGTCCTACGTCGATTGAAGGGTAATTTTAGTGAAACCATAAGAAACCTGATGGTTCAACAATGTTCCATGTATCCTCATGACCAGCAGAAGAACGTCTTTTCTATTTTTTTCGGGCGATTCAGAAGTGCTTCGGACCCGGTGCTGAGGTTTGGTTGGTGATGCTGCAGCTGTGCCCTGCCATTGGTGCTACGATCCTGAGAAGTTGGCAGAGCATTTGAAATCGGCGACGTGTGGTCCCGCGTTTTGTGATCCACCAGGCAATGTTTTCTATACCGTGCCCATTGGGGGCTTCAGCTGCTATGGCAATCAAACCATGGCATTGTTGGAGTCTTTGGTAGAATGCATCTTGGAGGTGAAAGGTTGGAAACCATGAAAGTCGTCCTGTGCAACCACAGGCTAAGTGCAAAGGAATTGAACGGTTGCAACAGAGAAAAGCCAAACGTTGACCGTTGCACTGGTGCACCTCAAGCGTTCGTGTCAAGCGTTCTTTTCGAGGTAAGGGAAAGTTGGACCCAGAAGACTATGCTGTTCGTTTGGAGCAAATGTTCGGGAAGTCGAGCCCCTATGAAGTGGAAGCTGTTGATCAGGAGAACTGGCCCGAGTTGCAAACGCAGCTGGGATTGATTAAAAAAAACATCCAGGGAGGAGCACTGAGTCCCCATTTTTGGGTTTTATCAGCTCCTGCGATAGCTAGAACTGATAGCACAGAAAGCCATCTTTGAGGTTTCCTCATCTCCTACTGCATTTTGCAGCTTTCAGGGACTTTTTCGGCTCTCTGTCTGTTGTGACCACCAGCTGTTGCACTAGTAACAACACCTACAAGATGAACTCACTGAAGGCCTTTTTGGACGTTTTTCGAGACATCTAAAACACGAACATGAAACATGCTGCATGTCATACAGCACAAGTGTTATGTATTTGATGTATTTGAATAGGGTGCTTCACAATACTTATATACCAGACATAAAGCCAATCACGGATTCTTCCCAAGGAATCCCACCGATGCCGAAGGGAACGTCATCGAGACCGAACGGAAGTGGTCAATGCCTCTGCCAGGCCCCTGGCGACATGGCTCGGTGAAAGGATTCTTGAAGCAGTCGCTGGGTGGTGAAAGCCATGGGACGGTGACCTATGGATACCTATGGTACAAATTGGTGAACAGGTGACCGATTTTCAGCACTCAAAAAACCCATTTCAAATATTCTTACATGATTTAAATGTCATAATGATATAACCATACCATAGAGATCCATAGAGTAGAAAATCAGGAATGGGAAGGGGTTGAAACATGTTGAAACCCCAAATGTTGAGCATTGTCACAACGACGGCAATGTTTGGAGAGGGAAATTCAAGAAGGAGCCCTTGGCCTTACCTGAAACCAACAATTTCACCCAAAGCACATCACGGATGTCAAGATCCGATGGTGCATGAACTAGGAACTTGAAGTTGTGCTGGGAACTGATCACGCCCAAGGTATGTTGTTGAGAAGAAGCGGTTTCCGGACTGCGGATCTGCCGACGAGCAGGCCTCATCACAGACATTTTTTGTATTCCAGCGCCAGCTTCGCTGTAGAATTCCATTTGCATTGTTCAATACCATGTCAATTCTGATCTCGCCCTGTTTCTGTCTCATATAACTAGTGTTTATTCTGTACTCTGTGTTGAATGTTGTACCATATATGGTACAGCCCTGCAACCCCCCCCCCTCCCCCCGCGATGGTCATGGTCTGTAGGATACAGTGATACCTCGCCCCCCCTGTGGGTTGGGAGGGGGCTTGTGTCATATTGTGTGTATTGTGTACAATTGTCATGCATGGTATGGTCATACCCCGCCCCCCCTGTGGGTTGGGTGGGGGCTTGTGTCATTGTGTGTGTAGTGTATTGTGTACAAGTGTCATGTATGGTATAGTGGGATAATTTGTATGATGGTAGGTAGGGAATGTATAAGCTGTATAGAGTGGCAGGAAAAGGTGATATAGGGTAATAAACACTATGCATACTTGACGTGCACAATATGCAAATAGGATCGTAGCCCCGCCAGTGGGGCAGATTGCGGTATAGTATACATGTACACACCGCGTGATCCCATCCCCCGCTGTGGTGTGGGAAACGCAGGTGATGGATACTATGATGATATGTAGGGTGCATTGAGGTGTATGCATGGCAGTATCTACAACGTGGGGTAGTAAATCAGATAGCGTACAAAATATATCAAAATATCATATCTTTATATATGTTGCAAACAAATTATATATTCTGGTTGTGCGTAGCTTGCGTAGTAATAAGAAGATGTTGAAGGGTGAAACACCTGTGGTGCCATTTTGGCTCTAGCCTGAACAGCCAGGCTAGCTCTTTTCTCCAACTCACCGGGGGGAAATGGCAGACGATGACCCGCCCGGTCTACGAAACCTGCCCCCGAGAACATCCGGAGGGTTCAGGAGACGGGCGGAGGCGCCTCGGCGCAGCAGGTCCCCAGTGGGTCGGTCTGGATCACATACCAGACTGACACTGGGAGCAACTGGCGGTGTAACAGCCGCTGGAGCCTGGGCAGCACGCCTGGAGATAGCCAACCTGCTGGAACAGGGTCTCTCTCCCAGACGCCTTGTTGAGATGATCCGACAAGGAAGGGAAGGGGAGAGAGAACTCAGTCTGCGCGGGGACATCGAGGAAGAACACTCGGGAGGAGAGACCCCGAAGTCCTGGTCCAGAGTTTCTGATCGGTCGAGGACTCCGATCCGACGGTCCGAGAAGAGGGAGCCCAAAGTGGAACCCCTCATTGAACCGGACCAAGTCGAGGGAATCATCTCGAACCAGAGGGCCATCCTCGAATCTCTTGCGGCCGACAAAACGCCTACAGCGCCTTGGACAGCTATGAAAGACCCTGGACGCTCGGTGCCGCAGGGATCTGGATTGACCATGAAGCCGACGGAGATGAAGTTCAGCAAACGGGCTTCAGCGCCCCCACTCGAGGCAGTGATGCTTTCTTCAACAGGTGGGGAGAGCGGTTTTGGGGCTGCGGAGCCTGCTAAGGACGTACCTGACTTCAAGAAGAAGTCGACACCGCCTCCGGAAGGTGTGATAGGTGAAGCCACGGGCGCAAAGAAGGAGAACATCCCTTTTAGGATGGATGGTGGTTTCAGCCACGACTTGGCGGGAAAAGAAAAAGAAGATATGGAGCTCTTTGTAAAGGGCGCATTGGAGATCTACGAGGACATGGAGGCGGTCGGAATCCAGATGGACATTTCGAAATATGTCCGGACTGGGAAGGGGATTGATAGGGAGAAGTTTGCCTTCCATACAACCCCAAGCCGAGCCTCGACCGGCTTGAGATATGTCAGAGTCCTAAAAGGGCTGATGAGCTGGGTGGAGGAGTTTGACCCTCTCCCAGCCACTAGAGGCGTTCAAGCGCTGGAGCGATTGAAGGTGGTGGAGTACATCGAGTTCCTGATCCAAAAAGGGGTTGGGTACCACACACCGCAGACGCTGCTTTACGCGGTAGACTATTTTGGAAAAGCCTTTGGCTTCGACCCAACAGGAACAGTATGGGGACGCGCTAAAAGGCTGTCAGTGAAGTACGCAAAGTCGAAACCTGGTCTTACAAATCGGGCCGCGCTGTTTTCGAAACAGACACTTGTGGCTTTGGAGAAGATGTTGCTGAGCGAGGACTTCCCGATGGTGGAGAGGATCACCGCTGGAAAGCTCCGTCTTTGTGTCCAAGCGTCGATTAGGTGGGATGACCTTTTGCACACCCCTCTTTCGAGCCTCGAGTGGATCCGAAGGAGGGGAGAAAGTGCCATTATAGGCATTCGTGCCAAAACGACGCAGGGCAAGACGAAGGCCCGTCCGTGGGTGGCGTCATTGATGGGTGTGGACCCATCCAATGATGGATGGCTTTCCTGTTTGGTTAAACTGTTGGTCAAGGTGCATGGTGTCACCTGGACGACGGATGACCATACTGGGAAAGAGGTCACTCGCAGTGGCNGATGGATGGCTTTCCTGTTTGGTTAAACTGTTGGTCAAGGTGCATGGTGTCACCTGGACGACGGATGACCATACTGGGAAAGAGGTCACTCGCAGTGGCGTATGGTTTACAGCGAAACCGGCCCGGCTTGGGGCGGATGTCATAGCGGTCAAGCAGGCCCTTCGCATCTATCATGAAGAAGGAGGCGAGACAGGGATGAGCTTGAAAGAGCGTGAGCTGCTCAGATGGCATGGGGCCAAGGCCACCTTTGCTACACTGATGCAGCATTTGCAGCTGGACCCAAAAACGGTGAGGCTTGCCGGGGATTGGGCCTCTCGAGATGAGAACATGCCGGAGACGTACCTTCGCGAGGCGCAGCTCTTGGTCTTGGGCGGTCAGGAAGCATGCCTGACGTACCTGAGATCAGGAGGAGACTTTGCAGGCCTNCATGCCGGAGACGTACCTTCGCGAGGCGCAGCTCTTGGTCTTGGGCGGTCAGGAAGCATGCCTGACGTACCTGAGATCAGGAGGAGACTTTGCAGGCCTCGTAGCTGAAGGTCTTGCCGGGAATCCAGTGCAAGACGAACAGCAACCACCAGAGGACCCGAGAAAAGGTCTCGGAGCTGAGCCTGAGTCGGGCAAAGATTTCGAGGGCCCTTCAATCCCAGCTGACCAGATAGCAAACGCTATCCGAGGCATCGGGAAGTATGAAGGCGTCAGCCCGGGAGCAGTATCCCCGGAGTTCCTGGAAAGGATAGTCGAGGACGGAGGAGCCATCCCGTCTTCGCATCTTGAAAACGAGAAGCAACTTGCAATCGACGTTGAGAACGTTGAGAAGATTCTGGAGGACTATAATCCTGCTGAAGACGTTTTTGTCAGCTGCAGTTTTGACGGCGAGGCTGCAAAGAAGACCGTAGTCAAGCAGGAACCGAAGGAAGACGCGAGTGGCTCGATTGCTGAAGTTGGAGGCGATGCCGGAGCAGCTGAGGAGGGTCCGGATCCTCCACTAGAGGATGAAGAGTTCGACCCCGAGGGCCTGACAGAGAGGTTTGTCTTGCTAGACAAGCCGACTGCTGCTTCAAGGTTGCACATGCCCTCGACGGCAAAGGGCGACTCTGGCGGTCCGGAAGTGCCACAACCTCGATGTGGAGCCAAGGGGACCTTCGCCTTTGTGGCAGCCGGCGATGCAATCGATCCCGACTCGCAGCCTTGCGTGAGGTGCTTTGGGCGCCGGAGTGAGGGGGCCTGTAGTAAGNGGGACCTTCGCCTTTGTGGCAGCCGGCGATGCAATCGATCCCGACTCGCAGCCTTGCGTGAGGTGCTTTGGGCGCCGGAGTGAGGGGGCCTGTAGTAAGCTGTGTAGCATTAAGTTTCGCCACTCTGGCAAGGAGTACAGGTGCACACGAAGATGTGCTGTGGATTGTCAGAGCACCAGCATTCACTTGTGTCACGTCCACGGGTATTGATATCCTGAGAGTGACAGCTGGGTAATTCGTGCAGACTGGCAGACGAGGGCCAATCCGTGAAAAGCCAGGGGTATTTTTGTTTGGAGAGGTTTAAATTTAATTTTGAGCAGAGCAGTAAATGCATGCAGTGATTTCATACCGCATGAAACCNAATCCGTGAAAAGCCAGGGGTATTTTTGTTTGGAGAGGTTTAAATTTAATTTTGAGCAGAGCAGTAAATGCATGCAGTGATTTCATACCGCATGAAACCAAGATGAGGGTCAGTCGGCCCATGGTGTCGGCATGATGTCAGCTGCAGCAATGGTGCAGCTGTTTTTACGGCCCAAATCTTGCGTCTCGCCCGTTCCCCCCTTGGAGATGACGACCCAAGGAGACATCCCATCAAACCTCATGAGAGCAGCCGTGAGGTTTGACGTGGCAGAGAGTGACTATCTCCTGCTACAACACCATGGCATCGCGACCCTCAACTCGTTCGCATTCAAAGTCCCAAAATCCGAAGACCTGGAAGTCTTTCTCCAGGATAGGATTTTAGGGATGAGTGCTTACAAAGGAGAGGACGGAGTCGTGGTGACTTTTCAGAGGGCGCCAGCCATACGTTGGGCGGATTGGAAACTGTCCGACGATGCGGCAGCCCTGCGCCGGCTGTGGACCTTCTCGAGAGAGACAGCTCGAGGGGAGATGGAGAAGATGACAAACAGTGAGGATAGCAGACGCCGAACCACACTGTTAGAGGCTGTCACAATGGAAACCGCAGCCATCGCGCGCGGATGCCCAGCACCTGTGAGCGATAAGGAGCGTCCATCCCTTTATACGCTCAACAGGTTGGGAAAGGCATTGCATACTCCTGGAGCCACATATGAGGTTCTTCCTTGGGAAGCATACTTGTCGAAAGAAGAGGAGGACCGCCTGATGAGAGACGGCAAATTGCCGAAATCTCACTACACGGAGCTGGTTTTCAAGGAGGACAAGCTAGTGGCGAAGGAGAAGACCGGGCCCGAAATACCGGCTGGGGTATCCTCGGTTTCCGATATGGAGACTTTGAGAGCCCGGCTGGATTTGAGGGCCAGAGCCATGGACATGCTTGAACTTGCAAAATTTCAAACCGTGAGATCTCTCTCGGATTTATACTACGGCAAGATGAATGCCACCATTGCCTCGGGAATGAGGTGCCCAACGTTGAATGAAGTGAGGCGTTTCGATAGAGAGATGCAGACGGTCATGTTCAGGCATCTCTCCCGGGGAGACGGAACACTTGAAGAGGCGCTGAACTATTACCTTCAGAACAACGATTCGTTGTGGCGGCTCCTAGACCCGGTCTTGAGTCAGTTGCCGGATCAGGGCATTGAGCCTGGCCATGAGACGCCTCGAAACCCTGGGGAAAAACGCAAGGCGGAGTCTGCCCCAGCGAGTGAGGCTGTTGCTGAGAGCCCTCAGCAAAAGCCGCAGACGAGGTGTCTGATGTGCCACAAATACCATCTTCCTCTCTGTNCCCTCAGCAAAAGCCGCAGACGAGGTGTCTGATGTGCCACAAATACCATCTTCCTCTCTGTCCGCTGCCTGAGTGGTTTCGCAAGCAACAGAGGGAGAATCGTAAGAAGAAGAAGCGGGCGGCAAAAGCTGCTGCCAAAGCCAGCAAGAAACCGCCTGCGGCCAGCTAGGGAGACGGCAGCCCTGAGCTCCGAGTCGCCTGGAAAAAGGGTGAGTCTCCCGGAGTTTTGGATGGCGACATGCGGATAGGTGGGGTAAGTACCGCAAAAAGTTTCACTGGTCCTTGTTCCCCAGAAAATAGTTTTGGGAAAGTCAGGATCTTCCCCCCTTGGGATCTTCTAAGGGGGCGCTGTGTTTTCAGAGACAGATTCACACTTCTTAAGGAAATCACTGAAGCTGACCTCAGTCATTTTGCACCCAATTGTGCCACTTTTAGTCGTGCTCGTGAGATTCCCATCAAGGGTGTATCTAACCCTCCACGACCACTTCGTTCCACTGAATATCCTGAAGGGATTCCAAGTGAGTTGAAGAAACTGTCGAAGAAGGCTACTAAGCGTTTAAACAACGATACGGAGATGGCCGACTTATCAGCCAAGTTGTGCGAGGAGATTGATGACCAAGGAAAAGCATTTACCTTGGAACACCCAGGAAACTCCATAGCTTTGTGCCTGNGATGGCCGACTTATCAGCCAAGTTGTGCGAGGAGATTGATGACCAAGGAAAAGCATTTACCTTGGAACACCCAGGAAACTCCATAGCTTTGTGCCTGCCTAGCTGGATCAAGCTCAGACGTAGGAGGGGGGTGAGAGCTATCTTCTATCACACTTGCAGGTTCAAGGGAAGTAGAAGAAAGAAATATCAAGTTCTGATCACAAACAGAAAGTGTTTCTTGAGGTATATATCAAAACTCTGCAATGGCGGCCTCTGCCGACGCACTGGGGACAAACACCTGCGCTGGCGACCGACGGTGGCCGGCGGTAGGGTGATACAGTTCCAAACAGGTGATGAGAGGGAATATCCGACCGGTTTCTGCGATGAATACGCAGAAGCCGCAGCAGAGATTCTTGGGGAGTCAGGAACTTTCTTGGAGGTCTTTTCAGGTCCAAATGCACCTTTGAGCATGTCCATAGGGAGAAGACTCAGAGCTGAAGTACCGGGACATGCCTTACGAGTAGAAGGACATGGTGTCTTGAATGAGGTCCAGAGCTTGGAGCACCTTGGGATCGACAAACCAGCGGAAACCGGGTGTGGAGTTCGATCCCACACAAAGACAAGGTACCCGGATGGTTGTGAAACCCAGGGTGCCCAGTCCGGAACAAAAACCATCCCTCGTTCATCCACTGATTCCAACACAGTGAGAAGAACAGAGGGGGAGAGTTACAATCGAAGGGTTGCCACACAGGCAGCTAAGCAGCCGGGATATGGAAAACGCGTTCAGCTGATACCAGACGGCTTGAACGATCCAGGCTTGCACCTGGAGCAAGCCCTCGAACTCGAGCACCCTTTTGCAAGTGAAACAACACTGAAACAGGACCATGCTGAGGCTTTATCCGGCATGAGCAAGATTAGTTCACTCCAGACAAAGCGAAGGTTGAGAACACTTTCGGCGTGGATCTCACTTGCCAAGTCGTATGGCGTGGTTCAGAGACAAGGTCAACATGAAATGCTAGCAGGGCAGTGTGCCAAACGCTTGGGTAGGAAGCCGAGGACCGCATTGATGGAAGCATTAGGCAATCGCTACCACATCGAGGACACGGCTTTGCCTAGCTTGTGTTTGATGGGCATGCCAATAGTGGGCAAAGCTCTGGAATCACCCTTTTTCGACGAGTACCACGTTCCGGCAAGCATCACCCTCCCTGAGCTTCTCAAGACCGCACCCTCCAGGAGATCTTCTGTCCTTGGAAGGGTGAGGATGATGGGAAAGATGGGGGGATCAGAGTTAGCCCAGGCCATCTGGGCAAAGACTATGAAGGAGGTCGCGAAAGGAACCATGTCCGGGCCGTACACACTAGAAGAAATGCGGTCCAAGCACGGGGAACATTTTAATGTGGTTCCGAGCTTTGGATTGAAACAGGGATTTGACGAGAAAGGCAATCCCAAGTTCCGTAGAATTGATGACCACACAGCATCACACAACAACCTAGCAGCCGAAAGGACTCAGCGTATACAGATGTCAATGGTCGACTACCTCATGGTCATGGTGTCAGCCGCCTCTCGATACCTCAGTAGAGATTTGGTGATCTCCACTGAGGATATGGCTGGAGCTTACAGACAGGTTCCGCTGTGCGACACACATGTTAAGATCTCCATCACCGCAGTTTTTGATCCAAGCACAGGCGAGGCCGCCTTGTTTGAGCTTTATGGGCAACCTTTTGGAGCGGCTCATGCTGTCCCAAATTTTTATCGCCTAGCCGAATGGGCGTCAAGACTTCTTACGCGAGGATTCAGTCTTCTCATTGATCATTTTTTCGATGACTTCTTTGCAGTCCTTACACGCGTGGAGTCAGAACCCACGATGTTTTGTGTCCGAGAAGCTTTCCGACTGCTGGGTCTTGCTTTAGACCCGGAGAAGTCACAGCCACCAGCGGCAATTGCAATGGTTCTGGGAGTGGCTTTCAATACCACTTCCTTGGCGTCTCAGGGCGTCTTGCTGGTGGAGCCAAAACCCACCAGAGTGAGCAACTTGATCTACATCATAGATCAAATCATTGCATCCAACACTCTCACACCGAGTGTGGCCGCTAGCCTCCTAGNTGGAGCCAAAACCCACCAGAGTGAGCAACTTGATCTACATCATAGATCAAATCATTGCATCCAACACTCTCACACCGAGTGTGGCCGCTAGCCTCCTAGGCAAGTTTGGATTCTTGTGCAGCACAATGTACGGCAAGGTTGGCCGCTGTTGCACGGGAGCTGTCCGTGCTAGACAATATCAGAGCGGTGATGGTTACAACCTTACGCCGGCTCTTTTAACATGTCTCAACCTCATGAAGATCTTTGTGAAAACTGCACCTGCCCGCCAGCTTCGCCTCAATGACGAACTGCCCCCAATCATCCTCTACACGGACGCCTCGGATGTTCCAGACCGGGACCCACGCTGGGTAGTTGGTGGCGTCCTCATTGACCCGAGTGAATCCCTACACATAGAGTACACCTCTTGGACAGTCCCACAGTCAGTAATTGACACTTGGGTGGAGAAACAGAGTTACATGGGTCAACTCGAATTGCTCGCTTGCCCTTTAGCCATCTGCACCTGGATGTCAAAGCTGCGATCTCGCAGAGTCCTACTTTTCTGCGATAACGATTCAGCTGCGGCAAACCTGGTTAAAGGCTACAGCGGTAAAACCGACAGTTCCAGAATCGTCGGATTATTTTGGCTACTTTGTTCCGAAGCCTCCACTGAAATCTATTTAGACCGAGTGGAGTCCAAGTCCAATCTGGCCGACGGGCCCAGTAGGCTTGAGTATACCTTAATGCAGAAGCTTTCCGGAATTTTCGTTTCACCTTCCGTTTCATTTTTNGGAGTCCAAGTCCAATCTGGCCGACGGGCCCAGTAGGCTTGAGTATACCTTAATGCAGAAGCTTTCCGGAATTTTCGTTTCACCTTCCGTTTCATTTTTAAATTCCGATTTTTCCTGGTTCCGAGCGCTGATGTGATCACCTCTCTCACATCAGTTCCATCACCAGTTGTGAGCCCAACCACAACGAAGGGAGGACACAGAAGCCCACAACTTTTCAAAGGGAATAACGGGCTTCCCTCCCTGGAAAACATTGGTGAGACCTGACTGGACGTTGTGACCAAGTGCTGCTCACACTNCCCACAACTTTTCAAAGGGAATAACGGGCTTCCCTCCCTGGAAAACATTGGTGAGACCTGACTGGACGTTGTGACCAAGTGCTGCTCACACTTGAGATCACTGAGACAGTCAGGTAAGGAGGAACACGCTCCCATCGAACCAGAGGTGAGAAAAAGCGCGGAGCGCTGAAAGGGAGCNNNNCTTTCCCCCTTTTTCTCCCACCCTCCCACCCCAGGAGCGGGAATAACGGGCTTCCCTCCCTGGAAAACATTGGTGAGACCTGACTGGACGTTGTGACCATGTGCTGCTCACACTTGAGATCACTGAGACAGTCAGGTAAGGAGGAACACGCTCCCATCGAACCAGAGGTGAGAAAAAGCGCGGAGCGCTGAAAGGGAGCNAGACAGTCAGGTAAGGAGGAACACGCTCCCATCGAACCAGAGGTGAGAAAAAGCGCGGAGCGCTGAAAGGGAGCAGGTGTGAAACCCAAGAATATCTATATATATATATATATATTTATGTATACATGGTACACAATTAAACATAGATTTTATGGTTTATGGTTTCTAGTACGCAATGGTAATCGGATTTAGTGTTCAGGACGGCGTTAAGTATATGTGATAGTGCAGAGGGCTGTATATTGTACATAGGGTAATAGGGTGTACAATACAAGGTAAAATGAAATAAAATGTGCCTATATGTACTTCTACGGTTGTGTATAGTATACAGGGGAGAATGTAATATACAACAGCAATGTGAATTCGCTAGTCAGGGTGCATGTAGTTGTAGCCGCGCCCGGATTCACAGGGTAGCGCAGTAACTCCGCAAGAGGACAGTGTGTGGATATATACAGGACGCTAGCCCTGCCAGATGGGGATGGGCCGGGGGGGGGGGACCATACCATGGGGGGGGGTTGCCGGTCGCTGGTCGGGACCATATATAGATGTCTAATTATCGATCTTGCGAATGCAACTCTACACAATCCAACTCGGCAAGTTGGACCTATTAGACCATATTCAATATCGACAGAGTATACATTGTGTATCTATGTCGTCACATGCTTTTTGTGTGTATCACATGCATTTTGATGAATTTTATTCTTATCATCTTCACCGATCCAAACTATTTTTCTTCATTGATGATCTTGGTCATCCTCCTCACCACTGTTTTTAAAGACGATCTCGCAGATCTTTATCACTGGTCACGAGCAGGATTAGCAGCAGAATCAGCAGCACTGCACAATCAGCATCTTTTCAAGACTGGTCCAACTGGGCGGTGATTTTTGTCTTCACTTTCAGACTCTGGAAACCCAAGAGCTGCCCCATGAGCCTCAAGTTTCTGTGGTGTGCCCTGAATGTCTCCCAGTACACTGCGCAGGTGGATGGGGTTACCAAAGTTGCCCCTGTGGTGGCATTGCTCGCAGGTGATCCCAGCAACATGGCTGAAATCTGGGGAAACACATCCAGGTGCCAACAATAAATTGATGTTCAGGTGCCAATATCACGGCTTTGAGCTTAGTTTTGTTTATGTTTTCCAAACATTTGCATAGTTCGCTATGCGTATTTTATTCCGTGAGTTTCATAATATGCACTCCCCAGATGATGCTGACCGCTGATTGAAACAAAGAAATATTTTAGCATGTGGCTCCACCAGGTTCTACGCTAGTGTCTTTAGGAGGATATACTTCTCTGCTCTGCGTGCTGCCTCTAGGTGTTGTTTTGTGGTTGGAAATTTGTTATTTTCCAGTTATTTTCTTGTTATGTTCCAGTTATTTTTTTGTTATTTTCCAGTTATTTTCTTATTATTTTCCAGTTTTTTTTGTTATTTTCCAATTGTTTTTGTTATTTTCCGGTTATTTTTTTGTTATTTTCCAGTTATTTTATTTCCCAGTTATTTTTTTGTTATTTCCCAGTTATTTTTTTGTTATTTTCCAGTTATTTTTTTTTGTTATTTTCCAGTTAATTTTTGTTATGTTCCAGTTATCTTTTTGTTATTTTCTAGTTGTTTTTTGTTATTTTCACGTTAAAATAACAAAAAAAGTAGTGGAAAAATAACAAACAAAAATTGAAATAAATGAAAATAACAAAAAATAACTGGAAGATAACAAGAAAATAACTGGAAAATAACAAAAATAACTGGAAAATAACAAAATCCAAAAAATAACTGGAAAATAACGTATCATCTTGCAAAAAGTTATTATTTTCCAGCTGGAAAATAATAACTTTTTGCAAGATGATACGTTATTTTCCAGTTATTTTTTGGATTTTGTTATTTTCCAGTTATTTTTGTTATTTTCCAGTTATTTTTTTTGGTTATCTTCCAGTTATTTTTTGTTATTTTTATTTAATTTCATTTTTTTTGTTATTTTTCCACTACTTTTTTTTTATTTTAACGTTAAAATAACAAAAAATAACTGGAAACTAACAAAAAGATAACTGGAAAAAAACAAAAAAATAACTGGAAAATAACAAAAAAATAACTGGAAAACAACAAAAAAATAACTGGGAAATAACAAATAATAACTGGAAAATAACAAAAAACTAACTGGAAAATAACAAAAAAAATACCTGGAAAATAACAAAAAAATAATTGGAAAATAACCAAAAATAACTGGAAAATAACAAAAAATAACTGGAAAATAACATAAGATAACTGGAAAATAACTGAGAAGTAACTGGAAAATAACAAGAAATAGTACCTAAAGAAAACGTGTTAGAGCAACTCCCTAAGAAATATTTGTTGTGACAAAGATCTGGACCTCTCAAAGGTTGCTTTCATAAACGAAATGTCAAGTCTGATCTATATACATATGTAAAATATTTGAATTCAACTTGTGTTCAAGGACATTCATCCTTGAACCTTGACTAGCCATGACCAGCCCATCAGCTGGTTGTAACTAGGCCAAGGAGCCGAAAGTAGAGCAGACATGTGACCAACCACGAACCGCTCCGAAGCAGATGTCCTTCTACTACCGTAGATTCAACGGTGTCACAACATTATGCTATAATTCCTACATGTAAATGGCGGCAGCAATCCCAAAACGAGACTCTACCAGGTATGTTGTCAAGCGTGGATATGGCAGTTCGAGTTGTTCAAAACACCGACACTTGGACAATGCATAAGGCTGGGCAAATTATAACGACCTCACTACGACCTCACTGGAATATATGGTTAGTAAGGGGAATCATCCCCAAATGGGCTTATTTCAGGTTAGTGAATTATTATAATTTGCCCAGATAAGGAGGTCTGAGCTCTGTCAGCTGGCCGATGTCGCTTTCAGGATAAGGCTGCCGCCTTTGCGTGCGGTTTCGCCCGGGTTCTGGAGAAGTTGGTGCTTGGCGTGACCTCCAGTGTTCCGGAAGCCATCGAGGCTGCCACAGCTGAGTTGAAGAAACCCGATCGAGCCTTCAAGACCTCCATGGATGAAGAAGTAGCGCAGAACTTGAGCAAAGTGGTGGGCGAATTTGCCGGTGTCTTGATGTGAGGATTGGCATTGGAGATTTAAGAACATGAACAATGCACTGGTCCTCGTGTTTGCATACACGGTATTTTTTCTGCAGTTACAACCATCTGTCGGAATACCTATCAGTAGCATGGGATAAAGGCAAGGTATGCCGTTTATGGTGATACCGTGTCTGTTGAGACTATTAATCGTTTCTTATACAAATCCAGTAGAGTTAGAGCATGTTATAGCGAAGGGGGACTTGTCCAGGTATTCAGGTATGGCTTAAATTGCAAAACCCCAGATTTGGATGTAAGTACGCAAGACGTTATCATTGGGTTGATTGGTGCACCATGTGCCGTAGCCCACTGCCACCATGCTTTAATCATGCTTTGTCAGTCTAAGGTCTGCCCCACAGCGAGGTTGGGTTGAAGTTGAAGCCAGAGGTTGTTCCATTCCCTTTCGACACTTTCTGGCATTAAACGACTTTTGTTCATTTTTTTTCATGACTTCCCAGCGTTTTACCATATCAAAATAAAATTTCGACATAATACTGGTTGTATAGTAACTTAGTAGAGGTGGTAGCCTTTTAGACTGATGTTTCCCGTTGCTTCGCCCTTAGGCGGGCGTGTCCTGATCTTTACCACAATCGCTGGTCCTGCCGCTACACTGCGCACAATCTGATTACGTGCAAGCTGTCGAAGCATCCATCAAATGCGGAGGTGCTGATCTGAATCTGGGTCTCCACAGATGTGATTGGATGGGTGGATATTTTTTGCTGGATGCTGACTTTATCAAATGTTGGATGGATGATATGGATAATATCAAAATGAATAGTATCATTTAACTGCCCATTCTTCAATGGATATTTTATCATTTAACCAGCTTACTACTATGGCGTATTCGTTTGTGCGTGGCCATACGCAAAAGTCTGCAGGCTGCACTGCCAGCCGCGCCTCAATTGCTGGTGCGTGCTACGGCTCGAGCCTGGGGCAAGAGCCGAACCGTCGGATTTTTTGTTTTTTTTTGAACGCCATTATAGGCATAGAGCTCTTACCTGGTTTCAGGTGCTTGCCAATTTCTCAAATGATGTATAGAACATATTTTGAATGCCAGCCGTCAAGCAATGGCAACCAGCGCCACCCCTCGCCAGAACTTGCCGAAATCCAAAACACGAAAAACACTAGAAACCTTCATCTTCTCATCCTGAAAGCCTCACCCAAAGTAGCGTAAGTAAAACCTAGGTCCTTCTTTTACCATTCAAAACAATATCAACGTAATAGTAATATCTAAGTCAATGTCTGTGTCCAAAGTTCAGTGTCCAAGTTCCATGCGGACGTGGTACACGGCCAGAGACTCAGGATTGAAACGGATTCCAAGATCCCAGCGGAGTGGGTGTCCAAGACCATCCACGGCCAAAGGGTATCCGACTTGGCCAACAAGTTGGCAGCACTACGAGGACTCCACGGATGCCGATTGACCTTTTGAGGACTCAAAAATGATGAGGAGAAAAGGTGACATTTTCCCATGTTTGAGTGTAACCCCATGGCTTCAAGTGGTCATCTTTTTGAATGTTTCACTAAAGCCAATGACCCAGTTTTGACATGTCAAGTGCAAAACACTTGAATTGAAGCCTTCAAAACGCGTCGCAGAGAATTCTAGCAAGCTTCAACGCAAGTTGAAAGATTTTAAAACCTTTAGGAGTGTGGTTGCCAGAGATTCAGATAAACATGCTTGGTCATGGGCTGTACTGAAACTGGTGCAATACCTGGCTTGGCTTTCGATCCGTCTTGCGACAGGTGGTGCGCCAACTGCTCCTCCACCAGCAAGGGAAGCTAAAGACTCCAGCTGCTGTACCCTCAACTAGATCAGCTACCATGATTTCGCACATGGTTTTTTTGGTTCATTGAAATAATGATCAAGCTCCAGGGGAAAAAAACACGAGAAGACTGTGGAACAGAGAAGTTATGACAATTATAGTTATTGTATGTTATTGTTGCCTGTACAGTATACAGAAATCGCGGCTTCCATCTTGCGGCCCAGTCCATTGTGTGACAAAGTTTGCCATGGAATGGCGTGACCAGTTTACAGGTTGATCACATGTATCCATAGCCATTGCTTCCGAAAAACATGTTTTGGAACGGCATGTGAAGGGTAGGACTTCTCCACTGAAAACATAATAATGCTGTTGAGTTGGGAATTTGGAAGCAAGAAAAAAGTCATCCTGGGAAGGGCAGCCACTGGGCCCTTTGGATTTGTGCAGGGTGCACCATGGATCAATGACTTTGAGTAAAGGATGATGTCTTGTTCATCATTATGCCCGCACCAAATCCAGCAAAACTTGAGCGTTGAACTGTCAGAACATGCCCCAAACCTCGCATCAACTGAGTTCAACCAACAAATGATAAGGGGCGAAAGGTCTGTGCCTGGATGATCCAGCTGCAGTGGCCCCTTTGAAAGTTGAGTTGTTGACTCCTGGGCGATGTGAGCGGAGAAAGGTGCAGTGGCGTGAGGAATGGTTTGATGTATCACGATTTTTCCAGGCCAACATGAATCCAAGCATTTAGCAGCGCCATTGAGCTGCAGACTAAGGCGTTGGGTTTGGAGCAAGGATGTTCCGCCGTTCCGCCTGTGTCTGGTGGTGTGAATGGCGGACATGAATCCAAGATACATCAAGGTGTGCGGGTGACGGGCAAGAAACGGAGTTGCGTTAAACGTCAAACATGTGGGGGTTTGAACAGATGTTACTGTAAAAGATGGAAAAGCTTTTGGACTTGAACAGTGCTCCCCCTCGGGACCATTTTCTGTGACGTCAGTTTTGTTTTTCAGATGTCGGAGGCCAACTTCAGGGCACATCTTCGGGTGAAGTTGCTCCTGAAGTTTCCCGCATCACGCCCAAGTCAAGGGCTGATGTGCGAAAGATGTTTCAGGAAGAGCGCCTTGGCATCCGACATGTGGCTCACTGCATATGTACTGTATCTATTTGGAAAAAGATGCGAGTCTTGGAGCTTTTCGATACAAGTTCTGGGAATCCCAAGCTTGAAGAGCCAGTCTCAAGTGCCATCAGGCGGCGACAACTGCAGCCTCCACCCAGTCCAGGACCTGCACGCGAGCAGACTTCCAGTGGCTCGGCAGAAATTTCAAAGCGAATTGTGATTTGTTTTGGTCAGATTTTTTGACCTGTCAAAGTTGAAGGGGTGTTGGTGAATCTCTTCATATTTGTGGAAAAGATTAAAGAACTTCCATTTGCACAGTCTGATCCGTTGGACAACACAACTGGCCTGGTGGCACGACTGTCAAGGAAAGCCAGGTCAACCCGTCACAAGAAGATGTCGGATATAATATTTGGGCCTCCGCGCTAAGGCTTTAGATGGCTTTTGCAAATCGTCCAGCATTGAGAAACCCATGAAATGAAGTAATGATGATGTCCCGCAACGACCACGGGTTTCTGTCACGTTGAAAGGCTACTGCATTGTGCTGTTGGGCGAATTCAGCTGTCAAATAGCCCTTCACGGAGATATCAGATATTCCCTCAAACAGAAGCTTACCTGATGATAGATTTGAAGGTTATCTATTTCTACTTGCACAATGATATGGAAATATATACTACTGTATTTCTTCCTGATTTTTGTTATCAGCTCGGCATTCTGAACCATTGCAGATTCGAGGCGGCTTCGTTCTGCGCCGCATCGTCGGCAAGAGCCCCGATCCCCGCAATCGTGGCAAACAGAATGCTTCAGGTGGGGGCAAGAAGTCAGGGCAGCAATTGTTGCAAGATGCTAGATATGGATCGATGTGGTGTGCTGCTTGAAGTACTAACAAGACACGGAGTCGTTTGCAGAGTTTTTAGTACGCTATCTTCTGAGACACTCTGGTACCAATGATTTTGGTACCCTTTTGGTAGAAGAATTGTATCTTCAGCTTTCAGACTCTCCAACAAACTTCCTGTACTGTAAGTTTTTGTTGATTGAGCCGTGGTGTCAGTGCAATACCTGAGCTTTATTTGATGCATGGTGCCTTCTTTAAGGAATCCACCTCAAGCCATGCTGGAAACAATGAAGAATTTCAGGGTATTTTGACGCAAGGAGTCCGTGGGTGGATCGGTTCATGATTTGTGAGTCTCAAAGTCTGCTTTGAATTTGCTCATTGCTACGGAACCATGTTTTGGTTTCCTTGCTGGTGCTTTCCGGTGAAGGAACACTGTTGCTGTATTATATAACAAAGCGCTTTAACACAGCCATTTTGCCTGTGAAGGGCACTTCTTATTCACTATGTTCCGAAAGGCTGACATCGCCGCATGACAAAGATATGAAAGGCAAAGTCGTAGTCGGTTTGAATCCAACGGATCCATTTTTTTGTTCGTGCAGTGACACTTGCATTGTAACAGCCCGGAAAAGAATACATATTTAGCTTGAGGGGGACCATGTATCCATCATCCATCGATTGTGCAGGTCATTGTGGCGGCATTCTACGTGGCCTCGTTCCACACACCCCAGGCGTGTCTTAGGCTATCGGCTACGGCGCCAGTTGAGGAAATAGAGTTGGAAAGCTGATTAGATTTGGCCAGAAACCGTCATAGACGGTACATTTGAATACATTTGACTCAAGCTGCCACAACTTTGCTTCTTGAACACCGTGGAACATGCAGCCAGACGCCCGAAGCCGCATCCGCCATCGCCTAATGGGGAAGAGCCCTGATCCGAGGAAGTTGTGTGAGGTTGTAGGCGAGCTCTGCAGTGGTTTTACAGTTGAAAATGGCAGAAAGCCAAAATTACAAAGGGCCTGTCGCTACCAGGCACTCCAGAGCCCCGCCTGACACAACGAATTCGTGGCAAAAGCCCTGGTCCACGAAAGACACGTGAGATGTTAGGCGCGGTGGCGTCGCGTTCCATATTGTTCCTTGTTTCTAGATTCTACATTTTTCTAGACTGTGTCATAAGGACCCAGGGCTCAAAAGCTTCAAATAATGTCAGCAGATACTGAGCTCATGCGTTAGGCAATGGGATAGCATGCAAGATGTTGCAAGGTTGCCTGTCTTGGTTCGAGATTCTGTTTGGGTGCCGCTTTAGACGTTTAGACGCGGAGTGTATGTGCACAGAACTGAAACCAGAGACACTGAGTGTCTTTCTGTTTCATCATTAACTGCCATGGTATTTCATGGTTCCTGGACCTTTAGCGCTTCTGTTAGCGATGAATGCACCGCACAGATCTTTACAGGTTGTAGTCGCAAGTTTGATGTGCGTCATTCTCTCTAGGACATTGCCTTAGGGTAGTCCGGCAGGGAAGCGGAATATCTCTCAATGATTCTTAATCTCTTGATTGATCTCATTTTGCAGATGAATCAGATGATTTTACATGATCTTTTCTTTTGAAACGAGCCTGTCGCTACCAGGCACTCCAGAGCCCCGCCTGACACAACGAATTCGTGGCAAAAGCCCTGATCCACGAAAGACACGTGAGATGTTAGGCGCGGTAGAGTCTCATCGATCTTCATACATCTGGTTTCTTTACTGTGTTGTAAAGAACTTGGCCATCTCAGGACCTCACAATCCTCTGATCTTCAATGAAGATTGGATTCCTTTTGATTTTGCCATTGTTTTGGAGGCGCGTGTTTTTTTTAAGCTTTACAGTCATAATCCTTTACATTCTTTGGGCGGCGCCAAATTATTTGACTCAGACAAGTTTGTGATGGGGTGATACTCTCCTCATTTGTGCCTAATCCGACTAATGACTAATGACTAGACTCTCGCAGGAAGGCTCTGAGGAGGTATTTAATGCTTTTTTGGAGTGACTTACACTTGACGCCAGACGAAAAGGTCAGTGTGCCCGATGTATTGGTTGTGATGATCACTGGCTCAGTTGAGAGATTGCGCAACAAGCAGCGGACAGGTCTGAAACTAGCATGACCCATCGGCAACGTAGCAAAATTGAACAAATTTGGCCCTTGGCAATACTTATTTGATCAAGGTGTTGGCAAGACAAAAGGGTTGGCAAAGGCTGGTGCCAAACTGCTAAGCCAGATTGTATGAACAGATTCCAAATGTGAAAGTGGCAATTCCCAAACCTCTGGAGAAAAGATCATTCAACAAATTAGATTCATTTGTATACCGCCTCTATTCATATTGTTTATTGTTTTGAAATAAACTTAGCTTCTCGTGGCTTAGAAATGACCAACGTGCTAGGGCCTGTTGGCTGCCGCGATGAAGAGGTCCGATCTCGATCCCCGTTGGAGCCCTGGTTGAATCGGAAAGTCAGGAGTCAATCCTGGAAGACATGGCGAGTGGACGAGCCAGTCATAAACTGGTACCATTTTGAATTTTGAATGCTAAATGATACCCAACATGGCCATTTCCCAGGGTTGATATCCAATTATTGGCTGCTAAAATGGGTTGATCTCGAATTTTGAGCAGCCAGAACTGGCTACCGGTCCCAGGCGGCTCTGAAGGATCTGACAAATTCATGGGAGCTGCCGAAGAGGTTCATTTTTTCCTACTTGAATTTACTTAAACAGTTTGAACTAACTTACTTTAAGTTACTCCAGTAAACTACTTTTTCCTGTACGAACTTGTAGTTGGAGACATGTGGAGACATTTGGAAGTGTCAACGCCAACGATGCTTTCCCGAGGCATCTCGCGGTGCTCCCAGGTGCGACATGGGTGCGGTCTGCTACCTCTTGGTCTATATCAGAAAACACGCCTTCAACATGACTTATAGGCAATTATAGGCACCAATCCATCACCTTCATAATTGTTCACCAGAAATTATGTTCAAAACACTTTGTGGCATCTTGCTGAGCAGATTTTCGAGATCTTGTACCAGAATGCAGAACCTTTTGCGATCAGAATGGAGCTTCGGATCAAGTCCTGGATTATTAAGCATTCAGTTCAATGCAAGTGAAGACATTGGCCCTACTACTCGTACCTGGAAACCTGCACTTCCTTGGGCCTGTGATCCGCCAAGTGGCAGGGAGATGACTCCTGTGGCCAATCGATCCACGAGCCGGAAATGTCCTGACTTCGGAAAAAGGCCTGGCTGGAAGGCGAGAGTCTGAAACCTTCCAGCACTCAGGGCCTGTGGCTAGTGGACTTTGAATAGGTGTAAGTCCGGTTGAAAGATCTTGAGGGCTTCAAAACAGAAATTGCCAACACTGGCGGGTTTTGTTGCTACTTTGGTGTAGGGAACGGACCGCAGACGTCGGTTCCAAGGTTCATCCGCATCAACTGGGTGTGGGTGTGGGTATGTGGTATATCATCTCGCATCGGTTAAGAGGTAAGCCACGGCACTTGGATGATTGAAACCGGTAGAGATCTAAATGTTGAGTCTGACGAGGGCCGGTTGAAGGTCGAATAACCGTGAAAGACCCTGAAGCTGAGCATTGGTGCAGGGACGTGGAAAGAGTCCCGATCCTCGGGGAAATGCCGAGAAGGACATTCCCGGCAAGTGATGTTCATCAAGCCATAAATTTAAGGGCTATTGATTCAAACATATAAAGAATATAAAGAAGTATTGTGCACTTTTTGTTGGTGCAAGCTTTTCTTGGCCAGGACGGTTTGCTTGGGGGTTCGTTCCGAATGCATATTTCATGGAAAGAGATTAGGGCAAATCATGTCATAAAGCAACGCATGCAAAACCTCTCTNGGCCAGGACGGTTTGCTTGGGGGTTCGTTCCGAATGCATATTTCATGGAAAGAGATTAGGGCAAATCATGTCATAAAGCAACGCATGCAAAACCTCTCTCGACATTAAAGCTTGGAAGTTGGAAAGCTAAATTCATCCCAATGTCTTTGGAAATGTCGTCTTAAATGGAAATCTGTTTCATCGATATCATTTTACAGACCTACGTCAATGGACAATTGTTTGACTTAAGTTTGGGAATCCCCTTGTATCAAAGACAAGTTTGGGGAATCCACATGGCAAGTTNCTACGTCAATGGACAATTGTTTGACTTAAGTTTGGGAATCCCCTTGTATCAAAGACAAGTTTGGGGAATCCACATGGCAAGTTTGGCACTTCTATATCATCCCTTGATATTTGCAAAGGTTTCCAACAGCATCCCNATGTCTCCGGGAGCAGACCTCACTAAGCCTTACAGAGCTACTGTACTATCTCCTCCGAACACTGCGATGCCGTGGAGTTTGTTTTCATTCATGGCCCTGAGTTGCATGTGTGCCTTGTCCAGCTCAGTGAATTCATTCACCGCGATAAGGTTTTGAAATAGGTAGAGAATGACAACAAAGGCAGATCTTCTTTGACCCATGGCCCATGGCCAGCGGACAGGACTTTCGCAATGAAGTAATTGGAAGTGTACGAATCAAAAAAAGGGCAGGTGAAACAGCTACAGCCCAAATCCAATCCAGGGAAGCCAATGGTTCAAGATTTGTTTACAGTTTACATGTTATCATATGTTGTCAACATTCTTCAACAAAAAATAATCAATGCAGTAACGACCAGATTAGTGTTGCTTGACTTGTGAAGTTTGACCAGCAGGTNACATGTTATCATATGTTGTCAACATTCTTCAACAAAAAATAATCAATGCAGTAACGACCAGATTAGTGTTGCTTGACTTGTGAAGTTTGACCAGCAGGTGGAAGACGAATCTGTCAAAGCAGCAACTTTTCTCACCAGCCAGAAAACTAGATATGCATAGATATGCATCTTTATTATTCTTTATTTACTTGTATTTAGTATTATTTAGTTGCTTGAATGTTTTCGAGGTGAGCGGACCATTGTTACCTTGATTGCGCAAGGCCAGGACGGTTTGCTTGGGGGTTCGTTCCGAATGCATATTTCATGGAAAGAGATTAGGGCAAATCATGTCATAAAGCAACGCATGCAAAACCTCTCT
>BGPT01001495.1:1282-38230 GCA_003297045.1 Symbiodinium sp. clade C Y103
TTTCAGTAAGCCCAAAATTTCCATTCACCTGAACCTAGCTTTTTGGTAGGTTTTCCATCCAAAAAACCTGATTCATGTGAATAACTTTTTTTAAAAAAAAGATTATAAATTATAAGTTTTTTTTAAAAAATGTTGGACTTTTGACATGTCCGATCAGCATGAGTGGACCAAAAGGGAAGCGGCTGCCATAGAAGTTGATCATGGTAGCGTAAGACCTCGGTGAGACGTGATCCGGGGACATGGCGACGGCGGCCGATGGCTCGCCTGGTGGTTCGCCTGCGGGCGCGGCAGCTGCGGCTGCTGGGATGCCGGCTGGGGTGACAGCCGAGATGGTTCTCTTGCAGCTGCAGAGCCAATTGCAGCGACAGCAGGAGCAGATGCAGAGACAGGAGCAGGTGGTGACAGCCATGCAGACACAGCTCAATGATGCGACGACTCGAATGCAACGAGCCGAGGAGGAGAGGAACATGGTCCTGAAGTTGGGGACCAAGAAGACCGAGGACCTCATCGACAGCAAGGGCGTTGGGCAGCCTTTTAAATTTTCTGGAAAATCAGATCAGGACTTCAGCGAGTGGAACCATAAGTTCAAGACCTTCATGCGGGCAAAGTACGGCGACGAGGTCGATAAGCTCCTCAATTGGGCGGTGAAGCAGCGCAAGGTGATTGTCAAGGAAAACGAGCCCTTCAGTGATCGACAGGTTGCTTGGAGCCATGTCTTTGGGGACAATGCGGACCTGACGGACCAGATCGACAACATTGATAGCATGGTTGGAGGGCTGATGGCCTATTTGGTGAGCTTCACTACAGGAGAGGCCAACAAGGTTGTCAGAAATGCTGGAAGTGATGGAGTCGAAGCTTGGCGTCGCTTGCTGAATGAGTTCGACCCGACATCAGCTATGAGGAGAGTTGTGATCTTGGGGATGGTTCAAAATCCCCAGAAGTGCCAGAAAGTTGAGGATCTTGGAGCTTGTTTGGAAGACTGGCTGTCGAAGAAAAGGCAGTATGAGGAATTCACAGACAGCCAAGGGAATCAATGCAAGGTTTCAGATGATTCACTCATGGCCGGCCTCTACAAGCTCATGCCGGAGTCCTTGGAGGAGACGGTGATGTTCAAGCAGGACGAGCTGAACAGCTTTGAGGCGCTCTTCGACAAGCTTTCCTCCTTTGCGACGGTTCGACATAGCCTTCAACTTTCTCGTCGAGATCTATCTGGTGGAGGTGCCTCGAAGCCGAAACGTGACCCAGATGCAATGGACATTGGAGCCGTGAGCAAGGGCAAGGGCAAAGGTGGTAAAGGCAAGTCGCCTCCATCAGGAAAAGGAAGCAGCTACAACAAGATGACCTGCTACAAGTGTGGGAAGGCTGGACATAAAGCTGCAGACTGTCGTTCAGGAGGAGGAGGCAAAAAGGGTGACAAAGGTGCCAAGCGATTGGACAATGTGCAATGTTGGAACTGCTTCAAGTACGGTCACTATGGCAAAGACTGTTGGGCAAAGAAAACTGATGACAAAGGCAAGGGAAAAGGAGGAGGCAAGAAAGGTAAGCAGAAGGGCCAGACCAACTCGGTCGACACTGCACAACCTGAAAAGGAGCCCGAACTTTCTCATCTTGATCTGTGCCCATTGGAGGACGATTACAGGACCTTCGTCGGCAACGATGGCCAGGAGTATGTCGAGGTGCCGGTGGTTCCGAGGAGCATCTTTCATCGACATCATCCAGAACAAGGAGGAGAAGCTAGTGGTTCAGGTGGCCGCAGTTCAAGTGCAGCACATGCAGATCCAGCACCTGAAGTTGCAGAAGTCCCTGAAGTTCCAGAAGGCCGAGCTTTTCGAGCAGATGCCAGCAGGAGTCGAGATTGTGGAAGGTCGAGATCAAGGCCACGCTATGAGGAGTCGCAGTCAGAGGTCACTGAGGTTCAAGATGCAGATCATGCAAGCATGTCAGAGGAGGTTGAAGCCCCTTCGAATCCTGACTACATGGTGCATTGGAATGGCGAGGATTGGATTCGCCTGAACTATGACTCAGGGGCCGTGAGCACAGTGATCCCTGTGGAGATGGCAAGGGACCAGGGCATGAATCTTCGTCGAGTTGGAGATTACCGTGTTGCCAATGGAGATCGAATTCCTCGTTATGGCCGAGTTCGAGTTCCTTGTGTTGATGAGCAGGGAGGACGACGTGGGTTCAAAGCAACCATTACCCACGTGCACAAGCCATTGGGATCCGCTGGAGAGTTCAGTGAAAATCATGATGCATACATCTTCAAAGATGGTGGATTCCTTGTGGCGAGGGACAGTCCGATGGCACAGTCAATTCGACAACACATTGAGGAGTGCAAGGCCCTCTATGGTATGAACGATGTGGTTGAGCTCCACAAGGAAGGGAACCTCTACAACATCTACCTCAAGCAGCGCGGCAACATCCAGGAGATCAATGCCTTCGACAATGGATCTCCGAGCACTTCCCCAAACGAGCGGCAGGGATAGCCGTAAGACCGGCTCGTGAGCTGAGTAGTGTTGGTGAGGAGGATGAGAGAATTAGCCCATGGATGGGCTGGTCGCTGGCTGAAGCCGCCATTGACTACATGCATCCGAAGGGTGGCGGGGAGACTGACATCACCAATTACCCCAGACCACCTGGAATTCATGCTGATGCAAGAGTTGCTATCCGAAGAGATTTCAACTGTTTCACAACAAGAAGTACTTGGAAGGATGGGCCATTTTGGCACCAGGTTTTTAGAAGATTGACCTATGGAGAAGATGGCCAGCTCATTTTTGACGATGAGATCACGGACAACATGGCCTTTGAGGACATCCACAAGAAGTTTGACCCGATGCAGCACACCATGGAGACGCACTTGTGGTACATGCCGGAGCCAGTGGAAGGTGTGAAGCCAAGGAAGCCTTCGAAAGTGGAGATGCCGAGCAAGAAGGAGATTGCCGAGCACGAAGGCCAGAACCATGCAGTTTACCGCAACTGGTGTGAGACTTGTATCAAAGCTCGCTCTACGGGATCAGTTCATCGCAAACGGTCTGAGGCTGAGAAAGAGGATGATGGGCCGACAGCTCATTGCGATTTCTTTTTCCTCCAGTCAGCTCCATTTCTGGCTATGAGGATGATGCCATCAGGTCGCTATCAAGCAGTAGCACTTTTGGACAAGAGCAACAGTGAGTACGCCCAGAAAGCCATGATGCGCTTCATCAAGGAGAGTGGCCACAAACGGCTCGTCTTCAAGAGTGACAATGAGCCAGCTTTGGTGGCGATCAAGGAATCAGCAGCTAGCAGAATGGCTGAGGTTGAGGTGATTCAGAGGAATAGTCCTGTTGGAGATCATCAAGCAAATGGAATGATTGAAGTGAGCATCCGTGAACTGAAGCGCCAGATGCGTGCTTTGAGGATGAGTTTGGAATCCAAGCTGAAGATGACCCTCGACAACAACCACCCGCTGGTGGCATGGATTTCGAGTTTTGCTGCAGAGGCCTTGAATGTGTTCAGGAAAGACGCCAGTGGCAAGACGGCCTACGAGAAAGAATTTTCGAGGAAGTGGACAAAGCCATGCCTCGAGTATGGGGAGAAGATTTACATCCGTGAGGCAAAGGAGAAGGATGGCAGATTGGATTGGGAGCCCATGTCTGTGGCAGTTCGCTTCATTGGACATCATGCACGGACGAACTCAGTGATGGGATTGAGTGAAGATGGCCTGAAGATCGGCCAAGCTGTGAAGAGACTTCCCTTTGATCAAAGGTGGACCCAGGATGGCATTGATGAGCTCTCTGGCTATCCATGGGATGTGAAGTCAAGGGCGCGTTCTTCAGTGGGGACGCATGTGAAAAGAGTTGAAGCTCCATCGAGAGAAGTGGTGAGGTTGCCTCCACCAATTGATGACCTACCTGGACTTGGAAGGTCGTTCTACGTCATGAAAGCCGACGTGGAGAAGCATGGTTTTACGGCAGGTTGCCGTGGCTGCGCAGCAGTGCAGCAAGGAGGAGTTGCAGTGGCACATGATAGCAAGTGCCGTACAAGGATCATGGGTCTTGTGGACCAGGATCGAGTGAAACGTCATGCAGACAGACGAGAAGCACGTGCAGAGGTGAGAGATGAGGAGAAGAAGAGGAGAGAGCTGGACGATGTGAAGCCAGCGAAAGAATCAGATCAGAAGGTCAAGAAAGTCAGGTTTGACCTTGCAGTTGGATCCAATGCAGATGAGGACGTGAACAAGAGAGGAGCAGATGATGCGCATCCGCCTTCACCAAGTTCACCAACAAAGAGACAGAGGAGACAAAGCCATGCAAGTCAGAAGAGAGCTCCTGAGACACCAGTTCAGGAGTTGGACCCAGCGGCAACTGGGACGGATGTGCCGGAGGTGATTCAGTTGGAGGTGGACCCACCTATGGCGGCAGTTGGAGCAAATGACGTCACCGTGGAGGACGTCTTGGGTGGTGGCACTGCATCATTGCCGAGTGCTACTACCAGTTCATCTACATCAATGCGGAGCACTTCACAGCAGAATCCAGCAGATGACATTTCATCCTTGGACATTGTGGACTATGACATCTACATGAGCGACACCAAGTGGAAGGGCATTGAAGCTCTGGACATGGTCGAGAGACAGATCGAAGCGAGAAAGGCACAGTTGGGTGCCGTTGACGTGGCTGAGATTTTTAGTCCGCCAAGGTTCACCAAAGGTGCGCCACATCTTGGACTCAATCCAGGATTTGCAGTGGACCTTCAAACTGGTTGGGACCTTGACAATGAGGAGGATTTGAAAGCCCTGGATGAACTGTTGGAGTTGCAGGATCCTTTTCTTTTGACTGGGAGTCCTCGTTGCGATCCATTTTCAGTCCTGAGGAATCTGAACAAGAAAAGATTGGATGATCCGAAACATGTTGAAGCTCGAGCACGAGGAGTTCGACATCTACACTTGTGCGTCAAGAAGTACAAGGAGCGACATCAACGTGGCAAGTACTTTTTACATGAACATCCAGCACAAGCAGACAGCTGGGATGATGCAGAAGTTGTGGCACTTCAAAGACTTCCTGGAGTTTACACAGTTGTTGGGCCGATGTGCGCTTGGGGCATGAAACTTTACTCCCCTCGACAAGGGCAAGGTCTGGTGTACAAGCCCACCAAGTTCATCACCAACTCCATTGAGATTGCGAAGCTCTTGGACAAGCACTGTCTTAATCGACGAGGTGGACCAGTTCATCGGCACATTTCTCTCATTGGTGGTTTAGCCCATCTTTGTGCGGAGTATCCCAAGGAGCTGGTCAATGCGGTTCTCGAGGGCATCAAGTGGCAGATGATGAAGGACAACTTGTTGAACTCAGTGGAGGTTTTCTCAAGTGGTCCAGTTCCTTCAGACCCCATTTTCAATGATGAATGGCAAGAGAAGGTGGAAGAGTTTTTTGATGACATCTCAGGAGAAGCTTTACCTGCTGATGGAGTTCGAGAAGCGCGAATGGAGGAGATTGAATGGATCAGAAAGATCAAGCTCTACGACAAGGTGCCGAGACAGGTGGCCATCGACAGGGGCAAGCAAATTCTTCCTGTTCGATGGGTCGACGTCAACAAGGGCGACAAGCAGAAGATGAAGTTTCGCTCACGCATTGTGGGTAAGGAGCTGAAGGCAAAGACCAAGGAGGCGCTTTTAGCGCATGAACTATTTTCTGCGACCCCACCGTGGGAAATGATCAAGAGTTTGTTTTCTTTGCTGGTCACAGATCCCAAAGTTGAAGATGGTGGAGATCAAGTTCGAGCACGGCAAGAACTGGTGATGGGTGTCTTTGATATTTCAAGGGCACATTTCATGCCAGAGGCCAAGAGAGAGCTCTACGTGGAGATCCCTGATGAAGACCGACTTGAAGGAGAAGAAGATTTTGTGGGACGTCTGAACCGTGGAATGTATGGGTTCAGAGATGCATCGCATGCTTGGATGGAAGATTGGCAGAAGGTTTTGAGTGGAGGAGGATTTACTGTTGGAGTTGCCAATCCTGCACTTTTCCTCAACGAGCAGGACAATTGTCGTGGTGCAGTCCATGGCGATGATTTCTACGTTTTGGGCCCTACCTATGCGGTGGACAAGGTCAAGAATCTTTTGGGTGACAAGTATCAGATGCGAGAAAGTCATCGACTTGGTTTTACCACAGGTTGCAGCCAAAGTGCAACAGTTCTCAATCGAGTGGTGTCTTTGGGAGAAACAGATGGAAGACGATGGGTCAAGATCGAGCCGGACAAGAGGCATGTTGAGTTGATAGTTCAAGGAGTTGGACTTAGCATGAAATCAGCTGGTGTTGCTACGCCTTCGGTGAAGCAAACAGATGCTCAAGCAGCTGCGCTTGAGACTTCAGCAGATTTGAGTCCTAGAGACGCTTCGAGATATCGTTCTGGAGTGATGCGTGCCAGCTTTTTAGCACAAGAACGTGCTGACATTGCAGAAGCCGTGAAGAGGATGGCCCAAGGAATGTCGAGACCTAAGGTGGCCCATTGGGAACTATTGAAGCGGTTGGCTCGCTACTTGATAAAGTACCCCAACGTTTGCTTGGTGTACCGGCAGCAGAAGATGCCTGATTTCCTACGCATTGCAGTTGATTCAGACTTTGCAGGAGACAAAGGTGGACGGAGGAGTACCACTGGAATGGTTCAGTACTTTGGCAGTCATGTCTTGAAGGCTTCAAGCAATTTGCAATCAGTGCTGGGCCTGAATGTCAGCGAGGCTGAATACTATGCTTTGACTCATGGAGCAGCCCATGGACTTGGTATGCAGAGCTACTTCCAGGACATTGGGCTGAGCTTGGGTGTGGTACTGGAGAGTGATTCGAGCAGTGCCAAAAGCTTTGCAAGCCGTCAAGGACTAGGCAAACAACGCCATGTGCAAGTTCGTTATCTTTGGCTACAGCAGGCCGTGGCCAAGCACAATGTGGTGATCCGGAAGATTGGGACGAAACACAATGTGAGTGACATCCTTACCAAGGCATCCGATTCGACCACCATTGCCAAGCACATGCTGCAGATGGGATTGGAAAGTCATGAACCTGACGCAGCTTTGCAGAAAACGATCCATTAGAGGATCTGCCCAGGCTCCACTACCAAACTATCTCGCGCGAAAACCGCGCTTGATAGAGGAGGAGTGTTGGACTTTTGACATGTCCGATCAGCATGAGTGGACCAAAAGGGAAGCGGCTGCCATAGAAGTTGATCAAAAAAAACTTATATTTTTTTTTGGGATTATATTTTTTTCGAACAAGAGATTCACTTTTGAAATTGCTCGCCCATTTTTTTTTTGCGCTGTATTTTTTTTCTATTATTTTTTCTTTTCTTTCCTGGCTCGCAAATAAACAGCTTGCCGCACCAAAAAAATAGAAAAACAATGCCGCGGCTCGCCNTATTATTTTTTCTTTTCTTTCCTGGCTCGCAAATAAACAGCTTGCCGCACCAAAAAAATAGAAAAACAATGCCGCGGCTCGCCGCGGCAAGAAAAAAAATTAAATACGTGATTTTTTCAAACTCAATTTTCTATTATGGCTGGCCAGCCCCAGGAAGGATGGCGCGAAAAAGCGGGCAGAAAATATAAGTTATTTTTTTTTTTAAACTTATATTTTTTGGGCGGCCCGGCCCCAGGAAGAATGGCGCGAAAAAGCGGGCGGAAAATATAAGTTATTTTTTTTTAAAACTTATATTTTTTGGGCGGCCTGGCCCCAGGAAGAATGGCGCGAAAAAGCGGGCGGAAAATATAAGTTATTTTTTTTTTTAACTTATATTTTTNCCTGTATCACACGCGCTCTGGCCACTTCTGCGCTGTGGAAGATGTTTAAATAATTTTAGCGTTTTACAACTACATAGATGTATGTACGATATATTTTTAGGTCGGGTTGTAACAAACCCGACCGGCTGTGTTGATCTTGTTTTTCCGTGGAATTCAGAACCGGCGGCAGTTTCAATAATTACCGAGACAGGGGTGCACTNGTTTGCTTCGCTGTCGGGATGCTCAGCCAAACTCAGGAAATATAATCTATTTCGGGAAATTTCTGGCAATATAAACCATAGGTCGTGAAATTTAGCACTATAAATGGCTATTTTCACTAGCTATGTTAGTTTACCAGAGGGTAAATGATGTTAAATGGCCATTTTGGGGTTCCATGTCAGTTTCCAGGGTGCAACCTACTTGACCTCTGCTGGATAGTATCAAAGCTCATCCCATCCCACCATGATGCCATCATGGAAGCTGGTTGATTGTAGAGGAACTAGGTAACTATGGGGCTAAATGCGTGAAATGTTATATCCCCAAATTATGTAATCCAATCACAGCCAATCTTATTCCCAACCTGCGAAAAATTAACAATCTCTGAATCTCTGGTAATTTAAGCGTGTGCTATTGAAAATCATCATTCTTGATACTTAAATTATCTATGTATGCATGGGCCATTTTCAAGAGTAAACTGATATATTACCAGCAGGCATTGGTTTGTCAACTAATAGATCCCTTTATATAAATCCTGTTGCATCACCATTCCATTAAACCCTCTTAAATCCTGCTAAATCACCATACTATCATTTTAAATTCCAACTTAGCCCAATCCCCGTCCCCCAAACTTGGAGGGTCTCGGTCCCCTACCCAGGAGACCTTGGGGGCCTCTTGGATGACGCAGAATGCGGCGCGACGCTATGCCGAAGACTTTCTGGAGAATATGCGAAAGCAAACCACCTGGACGGTACCTTGGTGCAGTGCTGGATGGCACTAGGTGTTTTTGAGGATGTAATGTGGATTTAGTGGTGATTTTATTGGGAGTTCATGTTGATTTAATATGATTTAATTGGATTCCAATATTGTTCTTGTAGGAAAAATGTTGCGGTGGAAGGTGACTGGTTTGGTGAAAGGTATGCGATTTAGCTATCACTTATCGCCCATTGTTTGTCGAATGACGGGAAACATCTATTCATCTTGGGGGGGTTGTTCTTGTTGTTATTTTTGTTTCCTCGAAGTTGATATGTCCTGAGAATTGATTTTGTAGGTTAAAACGGCTTTATCGATGCTTTTTACTTTTCAAATTTCGAGAATTTGTGATTTGGCAATTGTCATGGGAATTTAATGAAGGCGTTAGGTATTTCATCCCATTTTTTTGGGACATGGGAATCTTGTCAATCATATAGTACATGCATGTGCATGCTAAGTTTCAACTCCCTCACACCCGGGTTATGCATGGATAGAATGTGATACAACATGTCAATCATGTTATACCTTGGCCATAGACAATTAGGATTCCTATAGACTTTGTTGAGCAACGCAGCAACGACATGCCGCCAAGCTTTGCGCAAATTATTATGGGCCAACACCCCAGGGATTAAATAACAGCTCAGTTGCTCCCTAATCCATCAAGGCTGCCGACAAACTGTGGTCATCTGTGGTCCTGATTGGTTCTGACAGCATCCTCCGGATCTTTTTCGGGACCGCTTTGCTCCTGAGGATATCGTTAAGGTGAACTTTGACGAGGACGACAGCGTCCAGGAGCGGATGACATGTCAAGTCTACTCCACGTATTCCACGTTTTGAGGGTGTAACTTGAATTGTCCCCATATTATGTTCCATGAATTTTGATGTTTAGATCCGGTTAAATCACAAAAATCCCCATGTTCGATGCTTAAATCCTGTTACTGTCAGTTCATATTTTGGGGGTATTGTTTGGGCTGTGCAATTTGGCATACGGTGAGCACAGGCTTCCTGCAGCCGTTCTTGGTATCTGCACAATTCTTCATTTACAAGCTGAAGGACTAAAGATCGGACCATCCTCAAATGCCTCTGCAAGAATGTCTCAAAAGTGATAACCACCGTCCAGGTGTTTCTCTAAGAACCGGATGAAGCCATATTGAATCCTGAATTTTGGCTTGATAAATCCTCAATTTTGGCTGTTTAAATCCGAATGTTTGATAGATAATTAAATCATATTAAATCATGTCATAAGAACATCGAAGAGCATCTAAGAACCATGTGTCGCCATATGCTCCATATTGTTTGAAGGTGAAATCCCTAAAATCCACATCTGGATGGTGAAATCATGTTGAATTCCCCTTGAAGGTTCCATTTTTCACCCGAAAAACCCCAGGCGGAAGACGCTGCGGCCGCGCCGCTGAACGGCTTCTGGACGCGGCTCTTTGGGCGTCGTGTGGCACCACGGCTGCGAACGGTGGTGCCGAAGGAACCGGAGGAGCTGAGCTGAGACAACGGTTGGTCTCCTACCATCCCAATTCGGGGGGTTCACTATCACATATAACTCATAAAACCTCTATTTCTAGATGGCTTTCCCATGAAACAAATGGTAAGTAATATTAAATCAAGGATGAATAGAGTTTTCTCAGCTATAAACTCTCCATTCCCAAGTTGGGGGGTTAACCATCAAAGATATCTGGAGTGCATGGCTAGGGGGACCATCCCCAAAAGTCCTATCCACACCCAACACTATGTCCAAACCTCCATTTAGTTCGGGGATTTTCTAGCCAGCCACGTTTGATTGCCGGAGGGTATAGTGTTCTTTGATCACCAAAAATGGTCGCAAGGAGTGCCCCGAACAAAAAGGTGTCGCTTTATGGCATGTTTCTTTGCAGCTAAAAGGGTGGTTTTCCACCAACAAAAATTGGGTTTCAACTTTTAAGCATCAGACATAGGGACTGTGTGTTTCCCAACATTCCAATAGACGCATCCTGTCAACGAAAGGAATTTGGAATACATATGAAATCACCATTTAATCAACACATAGCCAATTTTTGGTGGTGACATCAAACGTAAATTTCCATCCCAAGACCGGGACAATGATTCAACAATGACTTGGGAGGGTAAAGTCATCAACCAGCCAAGTTTGCGCAGAAAACCCGGACATGCACGGGGCAAAAATCGCGGGCATGTCCTCAAAACTTGAGGACATCAAACAGCATACCATGGGTATGGCGCAGCCCGGCAGACCCCAGCAAAATGGATTGCTAGCAACAATTTCTAGAGATTGCCGAATTGATTGCGAGTCCTGCAAAGTTTCAGCGCCATGGCCATGCTTTGCATGATCTTTGCAGGGTTTCACCGTGTCTAGTTGCCGCATTGGCAAGGCGCAAGGCCAATGGCCGTAGCTGGTTGTTGGTTCCAGAAATTGTACATTTGTTATTTTTATATAATAGTTTTTGATGTTTTTGCCCAGGTGTGTTTTTGATCCTGCCCGAGAATCCATTTTGGCAGTACTTGGCCCTTAGAATATCTCAAAACTTAGAATATTGCAGGGTAGATTGATAAACTATTTCGTGTTGTGCCCCAATCCAATGAGGCTAGCTGTGGTTTGACACAAGTTTTTTGTTTTGCCTTTTTGTCTCCATATGTCGGAACCAATCAAGCTAAAATTGCTGCCAGCTGGGAATTGTGCACTGCAACTCAGTCATGGCAACTGAAAAGCCCCTATGGCCAATGAGTAGATCATCTGTAAATCTGGCCCTGTTTGAGCAACACCAGCGGTTTGCTGGTGATGACACCACCAATTCTGGAATGGTAGGACTATTCTTCCATCTCTCAAGAAGAATATATTCTTCGAACTGCATGATATCAATGGCCATTTCAGGTACCTACCCTGGAAGTACGGTAGCATATTTGGAGGTGATATTCCCATTGATGATATCCAAGCCCAACTTTTCGCTTCCGTTGCAGTCAGCTGGGATGTCCAACATCAATTCCAATTGTCGAAGAATGTCTCACCGGTTGCTCCTGCCAGCTTTGGCGCAAAAAGAATGGACTCGGCGCGGGCCTTTGGGCGTTGCTCACTGGTGTGACTACCGAAAGAATGTGCGCCTGGAAGCACAGATTTTGGTGGCATATGGTTGCAGTTGAGTAATTGAGTAAATCTTTCTGTGTGCGACCAAAGAAGTGTCAAACTACACGGTCATGTCATGAAAAAACAGGTGAAGGTTGGTAGATGTTGGCAATGCAAGCCCGATTTTTGTGCCTTCATGAGATGGGAAGAAGATCAGATCTCAATGGTGGACAAGTTGTTCAAGCCTGATTTTCAGCACCCAAATGTGGGATCCACGCTTCAGCCTCATCCCACATTTGGGTATGTAGTTCTCGATTCCGTGTTACTGGCGTAGCCACCACTCAGAATATCTTGTCCATGAGAGTTGCCTCCGTTTAGTGTTTGCGCCTCTCCCTTCATTTTACCAAGATATCAATGGGCTGCTACATCTGCTCCCCCTTTAGCTCGCCCAATGGCCCGTCAGACGAAGGATTACAGTGATGGACGTATGGTTGGTTGATATAGAGTGGGCTTCGAAAAGGGCGATAAGCATAGTAAGCATTAATACGCCCTGTGTGTATTGTAGAAAGGCACGCTTTATATTGTTTGTTTTCCATTGATTGTTCATGTCAAATTTGATTATATAATTAATGTGGGTAACAAAAATAAACCATCACCAATTTCACCATTTTTATAGGTGGTATGTTTACCATTCCAAAATAGGTGGTTTATTGCAATGTTTTGCCCACATTACCGGAAGGTACCGTTGGTACCTTAGCAGGCCGGTGCGGCCTATGTGAAGTTGGCCGAATGGCTGGAGAATGCCCTGACAGCGCGAGACAATCGACATTTGCAGAGCGCCGCAGAGGCGGGGGAAATTGGTGGATTTACTAAGCCACATGTGGATGTCATGGGATAGATAGTGGGGATTTGATGAGATATAATGGGATATACATGGATATAAAATGGAAAATATAGTGGGATACGTGTGTGTATATATGTATATATATATATATGTATGTATGTATATATTTGGGATATAGTGGGATATAGTGGCATATGATTGGATATAATGATATGTATATTTATATATATTATATATATATATATGATACTGGCAGTTGGATATGTCTGAACGTGGGGTATACCCTCTGGTTATCAGACACGGTTTGCTGGAAGACCACCCGAATTAGTTCGATGATTTTCCCATACTTAGTTCCTGGATTCCTAATTTCCCAGCTATGATAGCCTTGCTTGAGTACTGGCCACCACCTTCCCCAGCAAATCAACCATTTAGAATTTTGGCGTTGTACAGTAGTACATCCTACTGGTCGCAAACATCTATTTCAAAAAACCACTACCATACTTTGGATCCATTTTTTTCCATGATTCCCCATGAACGTACATGGTACCCTCTGGTTATTTAACGTAGCTCTGGAAAATCACCATTCATAATAGCTAAATCATATCAAATCATCTATCATTCTCACCAAATGGGACCTATACTTTCCATAGCGTTCAATCACCAACCGGCGAATTTTCATGAAATTCGGGAAGCTTCGGCAGCCCCATGACCGCCATGGCGCAGGAGGTGGGCCTGGAAGAGAAGAACCTGCGTCCGCAGGAGGCGCGACAGCGCGCGGCGGAGACCTTCCTGGATATCGAGGACTTCGGACAGGCGGGACGGCCTGTGGTGCAGCATGGTGCCCCAGTTCGCGAAGTTGGTAAAAATGTAACCATGGTTCACTGTGAGGGTTTGTGAATGTTAATGGTAGGTAGATGGATGGATGGATGGATGGATGGATGGATGGATGGATGGATGGATGGATGGATGGATGGATGGATTTATATAATTATATATATATATATACACAATGATATACGCATATTAATAATTCTGTGTAGTGAATGGGGTGCATAAACCACCTTACAACTGGGTGCGGGGGAGGCACCAACTTGCCTAATCGGTGTGGTTTTCCTCTCACCATCTCTCAGCCATAGAAACAAGCGCAGTGTGATTTAACTGAGGATATTCCATATATAAGACCTTGGCTATAATGTCAAGCTTCTCAAAGTGATGTTTTTTGAAAGGGTTGTAATAAGGAAATTGATCATTTGGGAAAGCCTACAGTATTTTTAAATATTTGTTTGAGAAATCCTCTAGAAAGCCCCTAGCAATCCTATAGAAACCTTATAGAAATCCTATAGAAATCCCATAGAAATCCTCTAGGAATCTCATAGAAGTCCTATCGGAATTCCGTAGAAACTCCATGGAACCCCCATGAAAAGCCATAGATATTTTGTAGAAATCCCATAGAAACCGCAAAGAAATCCTATTGAAATCCCATAGAAATCCCGTAGAAATCTTACAGAGATCTTATAGAAACCCCATAGAAACCACAAAGAAATCTTATTGAAATCCCATAGAAATCCCGTAGAATTCCTATAGAGATCCTATAGAAACCCTCTAGGAGTTGTATAGGAGCCCTAGAGAAATTTTATAGAAATCCAATAGAAAGCCTAAAGAAATCCTATAGAAACCGTCTAGAAATCCCATAGAAACCGTATTGAATTCCCATAGAAATCGCATAGAAGTCTTCGAAATCCGATAGACATCCTATAGAACCCCCATAACACCCTCTTAAAAGCAAGAATTAATATTGACAAAGCCAAACACAATTAGCAGCAGTTTGTATCAGCCAGCATCAGAACCACAAGGTCAGAAAAGCAAGAACTACATCATTTTTTTCACCACCACAAAAACTAGATTTTTTCAGAAGGATGTTGATTAATGGGGGGTGACCACCTAGTGTTGATTAATAAGGAGGGACCTACCCAAAGTAGTATTGCCAAAAAATAATTGGCATCTGGGTGTTGTTTAATCAGTTTAATCCGGGCTGTTTTATAATACTAACTTAACATTACTATTGTTGTTCCCATGTTGGGAACTGGGAAACTGCCAGAAAGTTTGAAAACCTCTTGGGGAGTCAGTTGTTTTACACACGCACCTAGTTTCCAGCGTCCTTGAACGCAGGCAGGGCGTGAATTTGAAGCTGCGGGTTGCTTCAAAGATGCAGCGGAGTGCGCTGAAGTGTCTCGCCAAAAACAAGAAGTTGAGTGGGTTTATTGAGCATCTGGGATTTTGACCAACAAGAAATAATGCGGATAGAACCTTTTTTTGTATATTCTATAATGATGCATGTGTTTTTATGATATATAGTATGTGGGTCCAAAAATGATTGGTGATGATTTTTCCACAGGTAGATTTTATTGAAATGATTTCGCCATGGTTTGTCCAAAAGATGTCTTAATTCAAACAAATTATGATGGTTGATGTGCAATATAGTCCAGCCAGGGTGATGATCATCCATTAACTCGGATGTGCCATCATTTTCTTATGAACGATGCAATGTTTGAGGCACATAGCCTGCCTAAAAAAGGACAGTGACGTCGTACCAAAGTGTATAGTGGCAAATTAAACCTTGTCTATCTTCTTGAGGGTGACTATAAGGGCAAAAGAAGATGAGGAAAAATCAGAAAAACCATCTATCAATGGGTGACCGTACCTCGTTTGAAGACAACTCCTATCCTCGGAAATCAGCACCGAGCACAACATACCAAGACACCAAGAGACAGGTGCAAGAGAAGTGGGAGAGAGCAGGTGACTTGTGGCGAAAGGCGGAAGAGGCCTGCCGGGCACTGTGGGAAAAAAAAGCAGGTGGTGGTGATGATCATCTTGATGATACGACAAGATCATGATGATGATGATGATGATGATGATGATGATGTTGATGATGATGATGATGATGATGATGATGTTGGTGGTGACGAGTCAGTGGCAATCATTGATGACTCGATGACCATGGATCGTTTACGATCGTTCATTTGCAGAAATATACTGTAATGACTGTAATGACTTCACTGCGACGTGAGTCAAATTCCATTGAATCACCATTAAAGCATCATAAAACCAACATTTCTTTATGGTTCGCAATCGGTGAAATCCAGCCTTAGGGCATGCCACCCGGCCAAGAAGCTCTGCCTTTGCAGCAGGACTTCTTGGCGCTGAAGAGCTTCCAACGCGGAGAAGTCTGGGGGAAGTTTGCAGCTTGGTGGCTAACAGATCTGGGGGACGTTGGCCGACTAACAGAATGATGATGATTTCATGGCAAAATCATGGTGATTGGAATGGTGATCTGATGGGAAATTATGACTGTTCATGATATTTTATGGTGATTTAATGGGATTCCTTTGGGTTGAGTGGGATTTAATGGTGATTTCATATGATTTCATGGGATTCTATATGTATATATAACTATACACATACATTTATATATACATTTGTATTTATATACCTTGGGATGTATTGGGGTCTATCTAACCAACTTTATATCATCGCTAGGTATGCATGAGCGTGGGGTATACCCCTTGGCGAATCAAACATGGCTTGGTGGAAAGGCCAGATTTTCTTCAGCCAGCCATGTTTGATCGCCAGGAAGATATGAATGGGAACCGGATTCCACCAATCATAAAAAGTGTGCCACAGGAATCTATCCATACACAATGTGGGTTTGGTAATAGATAGAAGCTCATCGAATTCGGAATTTGACCGCACATAGAGTCTTTTAAGTTTTACAAAACATATGTAAACATGTTGGGGAGTTAAGTAGAACACATGTTGGAAACATGTAACCTACTGCACTTGGGAGTTTAATCAACTAGAATGTGCTCCATGTGGGGATCCAGGTGATTGTTTTCAGTGTTAGACACATGGACTGTCATAGACTACTCATTTTCTGCACGCACCAGTTGCCATGATTTAAGGCAACCAACTTGATATGTTCTCTTTGGAATGTCGTCTCACCGAAACACACTCCAAAACTCAAAAGTAAAACAACATGACCAAGAGAACTAGGAAACAAATTCTTTCTTTTTTGATGCAATGAAAGTGTGGCGTCTAAAACAGTTGCTTTTCTGAGAGACCTGAGCCACCACAACCAGCGTGAATTGATGATTTTCGTTGCGAGGTGGAAGTGGCACAAGGGCTTGGGGATCAAAAGCTTCCAACGCAGCCAGACTGGAACCAGTGGGATTGGAAGATATCAGGAACCTGGCCGCCTGTGGGATACTTAATCATGGGTTTATGGGGGGTACTTGGTGATCTTTCTTGAAATCTCAGGGATGCTTGGGATGTGTTTCAGCCATTTCCTCACCATTGATCCAGCTATAATGACTGTAGCTGTAGCTATTTATCCCTATTTCATTCTAATATTGTTTAATGTTGGTCATTTTGTACCCCCAACTCTTCAAGATTAGACCATTTAAATATTGAAACCTTTGTTGTTGGGTTACCCTCATGAGGAATTCTTCCAATTATCAGAGACCTTTCCCATTCCAGCAAAGACTCCATATATGGGATATCGTTCCGGAAAAAAAACAATGGGCTTCAGCAGCATTGAGGGCTGAAGGTGTTCTAAGTGCATCGAAAAATCAATGGCCCCATGTTCTAAGTGACTCACTTAGAACATCCAGACATGTTCTAAGTGTGGGCTCCGGAGATGTTCCAAGTATAGGTCTCGAGATTTTGGAAAAAATGATGTTCTAAGTGTTTGTCGTTCGATATAATGATGTTCTACAGCTGTGGGTTTGTCTGAACATTTTTGGGGAAGACCCCCCAATTCCAAAGGATTATGGTCATTATCCCGATTCAAATTGTCATTTAAAACGGGTTCCATGCACCCTCCAGCATCGCTCAGTGGCTGAGGGAAGTGATGGATCTCATCGAACTGGCGTGCCGCGATTTGGCCAAGAAGTGCCAGAAACAGAAGCAGCAGAAAGATCTTTGGAGAAATGGCGGGTTGCCCTCCAGTAAACTAACATGACTCAGGTAAATCAACGAAATTTACATGTGCCATTTTCCATGTGAGTTTATTTGTGGGTTTTGTTGGCGTTTATTAACCACCAACAACCCGGTTTACAGTTCACTGGGGACACAAAATAAACAAGCATCGCGGAACTGGGGGGTTGGCTGAATCCCCACAATTGGCTATCAAGATACGAATTCAAAAAATCAAGCTTACTATGAATATTTGCAGCAGGACTGGTTCGCTGGCACCCTGCACCAATCCCAATTTTATTTCTATTGTTATTATGGTCACTATTATATATTCTTATATACTATCCACACAACTCTATACATATACATATATATATACGTATACATTTGCATGAAACGCTTTCAATGGATCATCTAGCTATACTGTAATCTGAAGGTGATGTTTTGAGCATGTGTTTTTTAGAAAAGTGACATTTCTTACCCGTAGTCAGATTGTTGCTGCACCTTTGCAACAGCAGGGTGCAGCCATTTTTCCCCCAAAGGTTGGTGGAAACACGTTCCAAACCCATTCGTTAAGGAGTTTGAATATGTTTTAATGTTCCCTTTTGGCGGCCCTTTGGTTGAACCTCGCAAAGGCAATTCATTGTTTTCATTGCTACTTCATCAACAATTTGGTGATGTTTATCTTCATTACCTTCTTGCTATTCGGGAGGGTTGAATCGTGTAAAAGCCTGTAAAAGCCTGTAAAAGCCTCAAGTTTTGATGGTAACGCCTCGATGATTTACAGACATTTGCAGTATAGTATACATATATATATATAGGTATATATATATATATATGTGGTTGAATGGGAGTACAAGCCTTATGCCTTCTGCTTGATGCCCTTGCTGCCTTCTGGCACCATGACTCAGGAGTCCAACATGTTCAAAGCTTTGAAGCAATGCATCAGCCTACTACCACAGGAGGACCACGCTTGGAACCCTGCGGAGCGCGTGTGGCTTACAGAGCTACAGCCTCTAAACTTGGAACCTAACAGGGGCGAAAACCAGACGATTTGTTTGCCATGATTTGGAAGGTCCTACTTTAAGATTTTTGTGTGTTCATCAAATTGTGGGTTGCTCAAGTAAGAGCCTAAAGGTGCTGGAAGATGATGAAGGTGGCTTTGGGTGATGTTGAGCTGACTGCTTCAGATAGCTTCGCAGCTTTGACCCCACTCTGAGATGAGTCCTGTCCATGAGTCCAGGATGTGATGTTTTGGGATAGGCAGAAAAAAACACACAAATTGTGAATCCCATGTGCCCATTCTGTGGTTATGCACTGATTATCCATGTGCACATGTTCTACTATTGTTCATGATGTTCCTCTATTTATGACTCAAACGCACTTGGTGGTGATGCTTGAAGTTTCCATGCAGTAGACGGTTTGAAGGTCATATATATATATATATATATTTATTTATTTATATTTATATTTAAACTATATATATATATGTGCTTTTGTTCTTTGCCCATGTGCCATATGTCCTGTTCACTTGCTGGCAATATGCTTTTTTCTAGGCTGTATATCCAGCTTGACAGCGGGTTGACCTAAGACACTAATGTGTTCAATACAAACCAAACCACATCTATTGGTCCCAACCCCTTCTGCTTTTGGATTTCGACTGCTGAAATCACCATCGACTGGGGCTGGTTGAATTCCCACATATTCCCCCCTTAAAAAAAACACATAAAATCTATAGGATGTCATAATTTTGATCCACCATGGAATCCCTGCTTCATCCATCACCGTCCAGGAGGAGCAGGAGCTGCTTCTACAGCAATTGGACTGGCAGGAGCTCACCCTCGAGGCCCCAGATTTTCGAGCATGGATTGCCAGGAAAGGCTGCAAGCATAGTTGCAATTTTATGGTGATAGGACAATTATGATAAACTTAACTGATAAATGCTAGGAGTATTTGGGAAACACATGGGAAACTATCATGATATTTATGTGTATGGTCACCAGGATGTCAAAGTACAAACCGGCCCATGGCGAGGTGGCCGGCCGAACTTCTGTGTAAGCGGCAAAGGTGGGTGAACGAAGCAAGAACATGACCAAAAATTCTGATTGAACCAACTGAATGTGAGTGTTGTTTTGGATTTGACAAACCAAAAACACATATTGAATCGATTGAAGTAATAGAAATGGGGATTTGCCTGTTCAGAGGTGGTTGATGGAATCCCAAATGATGGTCCCCAGTGCCAGTTCCTAAGGTTATCCCACGACACACCTGCCCTGGGAAAACCAACCATGCTTGTTCAATGGTACAAGCCTCGAGGGTGTCGTTGACAAGGAACCAGATGTGGAAATGTGATGTCAATAAGATTGAAGGCCCAGGGAGCAAGATTTTTTGTGGACTTTATCATGGGAGTAGAGTTTATTGCTTCCCAGTTGTGACCCACGTGGTATAGATGTGTACCAGTGAGCTTAGGGCTTAGGCTTAAGTGAATTCGACCAGAAGTTCCCCGAAGATTGCCATCGCAATGGAATTCCATGTCGAATTAAAGTAAAATAAAGTAAACGAGTTGTTGTTTTTGTTTGGGGCATGAACATTTGCAGAAACCCATATTTGTTGATTCCCAGAATTGTTTGAAGGGAAAGTTCGCAGGAATATGTGTATATATTATATCTATACATGACCTCAACAATAAGGGCTAGAACTGTAAAACTTTCCCTGAGACCAATCCATTTTAGGTCTTGACAAGTCATTCTTACGCCTAAGTCACCCATTGATAGATGTTTGTTTGATTCCTCATATGTTTTTCCCTGTGATAACCCCCATACAGATAGAAAAGTCTCTTTCACCACTTTCATTCCCAGCCATTCCCTTAGACTTTTAGCTTTTTTGAGGAAAACGGTACTTCATAGTTTAACCACTATATAGAAATTACCCTCCCTTAAACTAACATAGATGCGGAAAACCCACCAGTTCTGGATTCTGGAGCATTTTCTCAAGCTTCCCCCGATGGGTTTTCCACATTTTTTTGTCTGTTTACCCCGGGGTAACTTCGCCTGGACAGTTGTGGACAGCTGGGAACCGCAGGTCTACCAGACCCAAAAACGCTACGACAAATGTGCCGCCATCGCGCTGGAGATGTGCGACTGGACCAAGGCTGGGAACTGTTGGGGAGGGGATAGCAGCAAGAAATGTGGAGACCTTCTGTTTTAATCACAAACTAAATTCTCTAGCAATTTCGATGGAGAGAGATAGAGAGAGCAATTTCAATTGCCAGTCTGAGTATCGGATGGTAATTTATTGAAAGGCAATACCTTCTGGTAGTGCACCGTGGCAATTGAAAATCTGAGTTTTTCATGGGGTTTATAGCTTGGAAAACCCTCGAACTAAATGGTGGATTTTCCAACAAGCCATGTTTCATGACTGCAAGGTGCATTGGGGTTTTCCATCGGAATATGGGAATCTACTGGGAATCTAACGGAGACGCATAACTGTGGATAAGTGTTAGGGAAATATTGTTTTATGGGAAGCCAAAATTGGGAATTCAGCAATTGGGGGGAATACCATGATCAATACAATGGGAATATACAATGCAAATGGGCACATGATGGCATATGTGGGAATTTCGGACCAGTAAATTAGGAGGTTTACCAGCAATGAATTGGCCACCAGAAAGACCCAACAAATCTGTAAATCCTCAACGAATATAATCCGGTAGTTTAACAGTTGGCTGTGGAAGCCATGGCCATGGCCCATTCACGGATACAGTGCCTATTCAATTTGTTTAACAAATAAGTGGCGATTGTCCGTAGCAAACTGTTCGATTGCGGGTATCATGCAAATGGGAAGATAGTTGAATATTTGGGAAATTTGCCTGCAATATATTTAAAGATAGATAAGTGAAACGAGTGCAAATGATGGATTCACAGACAACCAAAGGGAATGAAAATAGGATGGGAATCTGATGAGACCTTAATGGGAATACAATGATGATATAGTGTGATATGAGGTGAAATTTGATGGGCTATTTGTTGGAAATGTGATATTTGGATGTATTTGGGTGAACGTCGGTATGATGGCACAATGATGTATAATGTGGTTCAGTGTTGGTAAGAATGCTCGCAGATTTGGTAGGTCACCTGGGTACATGGGTAGAAAATATACGCGGATTTACCAAGCATATGCACGGATACGATGGGAATGTAGTTGCTTGGATATCAGCCTGGGGGTAGATCAATGGGATATGTGCCATGGATCGAGCCAACAGTTGCAAGGTATCTGGGATTAGCAGGGATATTTTAATCAAGCATGTTCAACCACCTTTGCACATTTGTGAATTACATCCCCAAGTTTGATGATCAAACCCTATAGTTAAGTGAAAGTTATAGAATCATACACAATCATGTATAATCACCATTTTGATATTGAATTTCTTTAATGATTCTCCATTATAGTTAAACATTAATTATCATTACTTCATCAGCCATATATTGAAGTACCACTAAATAATTAACCATCAACCGTCCATCAACAAAGCTGGGTACAACTTGGTTCAGCGCCATCCTCAGGCGCGCCTCTACTACAGTGTCTTGGAATATGTGAAAGAAAGGGTGATATGTGGCGTGAAAAGACACCACCCACATCATCCATGTTTACTTTTTATCATATATTTTTTATCAATGGTAGATTTTCCATAATTTTCGTGCCATATCACCAACATAATGGTTACGGGGAAGATTTGGAATGAATGATTTACAGTGATTTCCCTATCACAAAATGGGACATACTTAGGAACAAGACCTGGAGGGCAAGGGCTTCGAAACCACCACACTCCATGGATGCCTTTCGTAGCTCAACGGCCCTAGTGGCCCGGTGATTCTCATGACATGGACCAACTTTCTGCATGTTTTGGATAGAGGGGTACCCTCTGGTAAACTAACATAGCTATTGAAAATGGCAATTTATAGTTGATTTTCCCATTAAAAATGGTGATTTTCCATAGCTATGTTAGTTTACCAGAGGGTATACCCTATTTCAAAACAAACATTCAAGGAATTCTCAGTTGCTGCCTCACGAGCCAAGCACTTGATTATGCCAAAGCCAGTCGGCTGCCAACAGAGTCCCTTCCATTGGAAGAACTCAGGTCAGGCAAAAGATGTCTCTGAAGTGTGGCTTGGCTTTCATCGTTTTGCCCCTGTGGTCACATCAGGATTTTACGGCTCATTGCATGTTTGCAACATTTGATTGGATGAAACCCGATGAAACACGTTGATACATGTTCTCTAGATTCTTTCTGCATGTCAAGGTCCCATCGTATGCTGGCTTGTTGTTTCAATGCAAACATTTTGATGCGTTTTCTAGATCTTTGTTGGTGGACAAAGGTCCGTAATTAGTGTGTGTGTGTGTCTGATTTCGTGATTGATTGCCCTACTGCAATACTACATATAGCTTTGGAACATGGCCTATTTGCAGATGATTTTCTTCCCAATAAAACCATCATATCATGTCGTAAATGATTAGGGAATTTCCCAGCTAGCCATGTTTGACTACCGAATATCAGTCATTACTAACCATTATTCAGCATGATTACTGTATATGGGCAGTGTTTACCCAGTACAAACCAATATTGGCCATTGTTAAGCGTTATTAACCATTGGGTTTTATACCAAATCCATTCATAGTCCTGGCTTGCCTGGCCATGCTTGGCCTGAGGAACTGGTTGGAGCTTATCGAAGCCTTGTGGAAGTTGCTTCATGGAGGTGCTAGATGACCATGGATGTTAAGCAGCTGGTGGTTCCCAAGGTCGAAACATATATAGAAACATGATATTACAGAATATCAGGTCATGGCATGATATTTCATACAAACATGATATAGCATCTGGGGTCGTGGTAGATATTTCCGAAGATAGTGTGGTTTATGAGCCAACTTACACACCTGACGGGCCACTGGTTGGTGGAGGTCGATGTTTTCCCCCCCGCCCACCTGGAATGATTCTCAATTCTGTTCTCAATGGCTTCATAGTGTCATAGTTTTGGGATGTCGATTTCATTGTTCCACACCGGCCGTGCTAAAGATTTTCAGCTGCTCACTCTTGGAGGTCGCCTTTGCTACAGTAATCAAATCTAACTTTGCAACCGATCACCAGCCATGCATACAAATGTGTAGATCCATTCATAGATAACCCCATCTCCCTAACTCCAATACTAAACCAGTGTTTCGATTGGGTGGTATTTACCATCGGGGGGAAGTTTGTTTTGTTTACAATGTTTCTGTTTGAAAAGGGGGGTCACCGCCAGCCATGTAGATGTCAACTGCGAGGTGTGGTACCTGCTGCCATGGAAGAAACATCTCAAAAGCTTTTCTCTGAGGCAGGGAAAGGTTGAAGTGGCAAAAGGCTCGGTTAGATTTGATGAAGTTGATTTACAACTAGGCAAACTAGTGGATATATCTATAGTTAGATGGTGTTTCAAACCAACTTTCAACTTTGGGGCCAAACCTTTAAAGATTTTGCAAGAAATATATAGGAATATATAGGACATGCAACAAGGAATTCATCCCGTGATTAATCAGCGATGCTCTCAGGGGTGCTGGAATGTTTTAGTTAAAAACATGTTCCCCAAACATGACAGGTCAATGTCAAACATGCAGCATTTGGGATAGGTAACAGGTATGGTTATGGCATATTGAGAGGCATATCCGCTCTGAGCGGTTCAGTTCAAGAGTGGATGGATTCAACCTGATGTGCTCCTTGGTTGGGCCAAAGGGCTTGACTTTAGGGGAGTTCACTGGATTTGATACTGAAAGTTTGGGGGGGTCCTTTCATACCTCATTTTTATTTTTTGAGGTGGGCAGAGCACAAGTCTATGATCAAGTAGGTAGAGAGCAAAGTAATGCTAAGCAATGCTGGGTAGATAGCTAGTAGAGCTTTATCCCCAAATGTTTTTTCCATACGTTTCTATCCTGAATGGTCTGAATGACTGATCTTTGGTGCCACGACCATGCAGAGGATGAGATGAAAAGGCTGGCCAAAGTGGAAGATGCCAAATCTTCAAGCAAGAAGGCTGGCTGACTGGGACAGAAAAAAGGTACTGTAGGGGTAGCTCTTCAACGGGCCATTTTTGGCAAACCTTGCACAACCTTGGCTAGTGATGGCTAATGTTGAATGCCTTACAAATATATCCTCAAGATGGAAATTGGTGCGTGGCTTCAGTCACACATTGCCTCAACCATTTCCAACGGTGGATTCGTAGGAGACACAGCAGATCAAATGTTGCAATCCTCAAAAACAAGCAAGATCAAATGATCAAAAAGGATTCAGCGTAATTCAACCTCCAGACCCTACACACATTCGGGATCATGTGCGCTTGCCTGAAAAAAAACATCCTTAAGTCCGGTGGTTTGAACCTCAGTTTCCCTGTTTAAATGCCATAAATTGGTACCAAACAGATGTCGATTTTGTTGAGTCACCCAGCAGTTAAATCGGAATCAGTTCCACCATTCATTGCCCTCCAGGAGGGGCTGAAGCGGAAGCACATCGCACAGACCTTGCGGCATTTGCACGAGGCATTGAAGCAGCCGAACACCATGGAAGGCATTGTGAAACGCGTCTTGGTGGATGTGGAAAGATCTCGGGATATCGCGACATCGGCTCAGTTCACCCATGGATTTTTGGCACCATATTTTTGGGGACGGGACAGAAAATTTAAAGACGCTGTATTATGTTTGATGAGCTTTGTAGATGTTGTGTTTTAGATAAATGGTACAGCATGAACTTCATATGGTGATTGATTTCTGAAATGACTTGACTGACGATAATTCATGTGGACATTGATATCCCACAAGATTCACACGCAAATCCGGGGCAACCACTTTTTGGGCTTTTGTGAGGCCAGAAGTTCACATGGTTTCAGGGAAATTTTGAGGGTCCACATGGTGCAAGGCATTGTAAGGCCCTGAAATCAACAATTAACTAGCATGCCCCAGCTTACTAAGATTTGTTTGGTCAATGTTTCAGCAAGTGTTGGCCATGGACAAAGAAAACATGTGGATGGATAGGTCATATCCCTTCACATCCCACTTCTGCAGGAAAGAAAACATGCATTTTGACCTTGAGTTTTACCATGTGTTACCCAGCATCAAAGATTCACGCTGTTTCGAAATGGATATCGAGGCGGCACTTTGTTGCGTGACGCATATGCCGCCGCTCTGCAGCTGAAGGAGCCGAACAATAAGATGAACTACTCTTCGGTCATCAACGGTGCCAATGGGAAATCCCCTATAAACGGACGTTTTAACACCAAAATCATCTATAAATGGTGGATTCTCCCTTGCCATGTTTGATGACGGGGCGTACCTATGCACAGAAACATATTGGAAGGTAGGAATTTCCATTACTAGATTAGAGCATGGTGATCAAAAACTAAGTCGATCTAAAGCAACTGCTGGTTTTTAGAGATATTTTCACCAGTCTCTGATTAAGATTCTGGTACACGGAAGGAAGAGGGCAATCAGCCACTAGATAGGGATTCATATAGCAACCGGTCAGTGGAAGTGTGTTCAATGTCAATATCGGAAACCCTGATAAGGAAAATGATGATAAACCATTAAAAACCATCGAAAGTGAGTTAGTTTATTTCAGATAAACCCTTATGGTGTCAAAAGATGTCAAAACCCATCCAGACTGTCGCTGAGTTGAGGGTCTCCATTGGATTAAACCGTTGAATTTGCAGCCGGAACTAGTGAGTCCAACACCGGGCCAGCGACACACGTACTGCTAAAATTTGGGGCTTACATTTAGGAAACCATAGGAAACCCTTATAAGGCGCTTCGGGTATATATATATATACACATGCATATATAATTTGAAAACATGTCACACACACACACATATATATATATATATATAACATTATAATCATTATATACCTATATATACTATGTATATATACTTCTATTATCGTATCACATTACTGCATATTGGTAAGATTCATGATATCCATGGTTTTCCGACTGTTTCTCCCTGATATCAAGAGCCTGACCAACCCAATGAGTCCCTGACCCGATGAAATGCAAATTTCGGGTCATGTCGGGGTGATGTATCAGCCATGATTTGCTCTGTGTCTCTTAGAGGGTCAGGGCGAGAGAACAAAAACATTCTATCATTCACTCTTCCCGCTTCCCCCTTTAACATCATTTAACTAACAATTTCAATCAATTTCACAGAGTTTAAGTAACATGTTCACTCCATGAAATCGATTTTTGTTCTCCTCCGCTAACAATTTTGTAGAACTAAGACCTACAGCTCCCGCAGCCTCCATCATCGCCTCCAGGAGTCCTCTCCAGGTTACGCACTGCGTTTGACGTCCTTCACATTGATGGCCATGGCGCAGAACTTCCCACATCTCCGTGCCACGGGCCGCGACATGGGCTGATGGATGGAGGTTGGAAGATGATATGGGGGGTTCTTAAATAATGGGGGATCCCCAAGTCACCATGGTTTTCAATACGACTTGGATGATTTGGTGGTACCCCCATTTCATGAAACCTCCGAATGGCATGTGTTCATGGTCATCGAAGTCTAGATCGATTTCGCCGAAAGCCCGGAGATATACACATCATTTCGCTGATTTGCTCATCGTTTTTCATAGATTTGGAATTTTCATCACGTTCGATCCCCCTCGGCTCCATGGGGGTTGCGTGGCGTTTTTCCCAGCTGCCATCCACGAGCCGCGTGGCGTCGAACCAAGGCACCAAGGAGGCGCGTCACTTCGATCTGATCTGCGACGGTTTCGCCAAATGTTTGACCGAGATCAAAGAGATGAGGAGATCCGCGGTGGCTGCCGTGGTGATCGAAAATGTCAAGCAGCTTGGGGATCTAATTAATGGGATAAAGAAACAGAACGGCCCCTCATGCGGGGGTGATTTTTGCTCTAAAAATGCTATAAAATAGTGCTATTTACAGTGTTTTATGGCTATAGGGGGCTTAAAACCGTTGTTTTAGAGCAAAAATCATTCCCCCTATGCATGGACAGTCTCAAAAAGGCTGGTATTTNGTTTTATGGCTATAGGGGGCTTAAAACCGTTGTTTTAGAGCAAAAATCATTCCCCCTATGCATGGACAGTCTCAAAAAGGCTGGTATTTACAATATTTTGTGATATAAGGACCAATAAGGGGGTATTTGAAATCATCCCAGTATCCCACATGCATAAATGGCACCAAACAATGTTTGCTCAAATGACAAGTCCATGGAGNNNNTGCCATACTCTTTCACAAGGACTGCTGTGTGTCCTGAAGGCTACTGTCTCAAAGGAATGCCACACACTTTTGAAAGTAATATTGTGCATACATGTATATCAATTAACATACTTTATTTCATATCATATAGTAAATGCATTTTTTTTTCAAAGGAAGATTGCATAGCACCATGGTTCAAGTTATTTTTTCATGAAGTCATCAAGCATTTTTTTTTGTTTTTTTTGGTGCCTGTGCAGGTTTGGTGCATCTAGTGTTTGTTTTTTTTGTTTTTTTTGGTGCCTGCCAGTGTTTTGTGAGGTCAAGGTNATGGGTCCACTTCTGAGTAGTTGCTAGAAATTTTGGTTTTTTTGTTTTTTTTGGTGCCTGTGCAGGTTTGGTGCATCTAGTGTTTGGTTTTTTTGTTTTTTTCGGTGCCTGCCAGTGTTTTGTGAGGTCAAGGTCACCAAACACTGGCAGGCACCAAAAAAAACAAAAAAAACCAAAGTGGAAAGTGAGGAAACCTGCACAGGCACCAAAAAAACCAAAAAAGACAAAATTTTCCAGAACTATGGGTCCACTTCTGAGTAGTTGCTAGAAATTTGGGTTTTTTGTTTTTTTTGGTGCCTGTGCAGGTTTGGTGCATCTAGTGTTTGGTTTTTTTGGTGCCTGCCAGTGTTTTGTGAGGTCAAGGTCACCAAACACGCAGGCACCAAAAAAAACAAAAAAAACAAAGTGGAAAGTGAGGAAACCTGCACAGGCACCAAAAAAAACAAAAAAAACAAAATTTTCCAGAACTATGGGNAAGTGGAAAGTGAGGAAACCTGCACAGGCACCAAAAAAAACAAAAAAAACAAAATTTTCCAGAACTATGGGTCCACTTCTGAGTAGTTGCTAGAAATTTGTTTTTTTTTGTTTTTTTTTTTGGTGCCTGTGCAGGTTTGGTGCATCTAGTGTTTGGTTTTTTTTGTTTTTTTGGGTGCCTGCCAGTGTTTTGTGCATGTCATCAAAAGACAAAGACTCAAAATTTGCGTTTCGCCTAGGTTTCAGAGCCCTCAAGTGCATAGAACATCGGTATTTACAGTGTTTTATGATGATTTTTGATGAAAAATCACCCCCCCACGGGGTGCCGCTCTCTAAAGAAACAGGATTTAAACCACCTTGTAGCAATGAAACCTTGTTTTATGATGGTCGAGTCTAACCAACCATTTCATGTGGATTTTATGCGATGTAATGGAATATAACAAACAGCTTGGATTTGTGGAGTGGAAGTAGTCAACCAAGAGGTCAGACAGAAACTGCCTGCGGCAAATCATTGAACATCAAACGAACAGACCCACAATTTTATGGGGATTCAATTAAAAAGGTACTATGGGATATGGTCAATCAACGATATGATATACGATAGTGTACAGTGTTTTTCATGCTGTCCTTTATGTGCCAGAACTGTGGGTTACCCAGTTTTTTTCTAGTGATTTGATGGGATGGAATGGGATAATTCATGGGATGTAGCCAATTGATATGATGGTGAGGTGTGTCCAAAATGCGGGATACCCCCAATGATGGTAATTTGAAAGGGACAATTATGATTCGCCTGGGGCTGTGGGGATGGGGGAGAGCAAATCCATCTAATATGTTAGGTATGGACTGTGGCAAACCCAATATTGGACAATCTCATACGGTCTCTTATATTACCAGAAGATACCAGAAGTGGATAGGAATTGTTTGTATACACCCCGCATTCGAAAAGTTAGGGCTCAAGTGACAAGCATGTATGGTTTTGCACAAGATGTATTTCAGCCCAAGTAGAAGTGGGAAAAACCGCCCGTTAAGGAACAGTTCACCAGGGCAATAACCAGGGTGCCAGGGGTTCGGAGGGTGGTGAGCAACCCATACCTGTACACATATATTGTATGTAAACACATGTAGTAAATAAAGATGGATGCCCTGTATATCTGGCGAATATTGGCTAATCATCAATGTGTATACATATAATATATATATATATATTGTACTGTAATATATGATGTATAGATATTTATGTTTGTATATATATATATATGTATGCAAACCAGTTTCTTTCCTTGGTGAGCCAAACAGATAGTACCTGACACACCACTTGCCGAGTGCTTGAGGAGCACCTGGAACCGACGTGGCCGATCGCACAACTACAAAGACACGCAGCCAGCCGGGGTCCATTTGCTGTCTTGCAAAGGTAAGTGACAAAATTCCACACTTCAGATTTCCAGTTGAAGTTTTTTCATTGCTGCAGTTGGATTATTGGAAGGCCGGTCAGAGGGTACCGCTATTCGGATGTTTCAGAAATTGAAATCAGTTTGCCAAAGCATGGTGGAACCTTGAAAGTTCCATTCAGACAGGCTTGGCCTCCCTTACAGTTCAGCAGCGTCACTGCGCAACCCTTGCTTGCCCCAGCTATGCGAGGAGAACAAGCGCGGAGGGGTTCGTGAGAAGGGCTTGAGCGAGTGGCTGCTGGCAGAACAGCCTGCTTCAGTGAAGCCTCACTTTCTGTTGCTCACCGAATGTCAGCCCCAGAAAGGCGGGAAATTGCATAGCAGTTCTGGCAGTTGGAGGGTTTTCAGATGTCAAATGTCCAAGGGGATCAATCCAACAGCGCCTGCTCGTAGAGTGTATGTACTGCAACAAGCAAGGCAGTCACTGACTGTAATTTCGAAACTTCTGGGACCATCATAGTTGCTCAGTCCTAGTGTTTTTTGCAAATCTCTGTCTTCTTGTTTCATCATGTTTCAAACATAAAGTTTCCTTCAGACCACCCCCGCTAGCCGGTGGTCCCGGCCGCCACATCAGGTGAGGGTCGCAGGGTGAACTTTAAAGAGCTGAGCGAATTGGCCACATCCTGGTCGCACGTCTTCGAGGCTGGAAATTGCTGTGAAATCCACATGTTTCGTGGTTGAAAAATGGTGAAAACCTCCTGAAATCTGCATGTTCCTCCAGCCATGCCGGGTGTTTCCTTTTTGTTTTTTATCTGGGGTGTCTTTTCATTTCTTGATTTCATCCCATGAAATCCACCTGTTTAGGTGGCGTTTTGTACCTATTCTTGCTGGTAGTAATGGTAAAGATGAGAATCATCATGTTTACTACTGTAACGATAGTCCCAATCTCTTTGTCCGTTGGTGAGCTTGAGGAGTGGATATATATATATATATATTATATATATATATATAATATATCGCAGATCTTGGCATTGCATCCCAGCAAGTTGTCTATACTACTCCAATTGGGGTTGCTGGGCTTACATAAGTGGATTACTTGGGCTTGCAGGGGCCCTCAGAAGGATAGAACTGATAGGAAATGCGCTAATCGCCCCTGACTCTAGGTCAGTCTCACCTGTTGAGATGGCGATGGAGAGAGCGAGAGCGAGAGAGAGAGAGAGAGAGGAGATGTATTGATATATATATATTTATTTATTTATTTAGTTAGTTATATATGATATCAAGGACAAATGTTTGATTCCTGATGGGTGACATTTACTTTGCAATTTCAAATGATGTCCATATGTTCATTTTTTTCATCCCTTTCGGGTTATTTTGGGTTGCCCAAAGGGGAAGCTTAGCATCAAATCCAATTGCCACGGATGGGATGCCTGTCGGCAGGGCATTGAATCACCTGGCTACTATACATCTATACCACCTTGGGCACCTTTTGGGCTATGATCAAGTTATTTCAAGTCCAAAGATGTCTGTTGTTCTTCTTGTCAGTGTGACCACTGTGTCTCCAACTGGCTCCTTGACTATTTGTCAGTCCGAGCGTGCATTTACATATGCATATTTATATATATATATATATTATATAAATACATAGTTAGTTCGTCGGTTCGATATGTAGTTAGACTTCTTAGGTAACTATGTATTTATATACTGTATACGTGCGTGTGTACACATTCAGAATATACCTGCACAATGTGGTGCCTTTCCAGATACACGTTTGATGATACCCCCGCAGTGACTACAAGGTTGGTGCCCCCTCGTTATAAGTTAGCGTACAGCCCCATCTAACTATAGTACAGTTATCACCACCATACACCCTAATGAGTCTGGCTATAAACCAACGTTGCCAGCTAAAAAAGTATGATACACTGAGTTAGTTTAGTTAATTTCATCACAGTCCAGAGAAACTAGATACACACGTATAGCCTCTGGTAAATCAACATAACTACGGAAAATCACCATTTTTCTAATGGGAAAATCAACGAACTAAATGGCAATGTTCAATATCTACAACCACCATATGGGGCACCACCTTGGCCAGGCGAGTCTTTGCTGCCACTGGCTGGAGCTTTGCAAGGTGAGAAATGGATCCCGGGTCGTCTACAAGAGAATGGCATATGCACATATTATGCATATATTTATTCATCTATATATTATATATAATTTATATGTATATATAATATGATTTATACATGGATTTCATGGGATTTGATGGGATTTCAAAAAATCCCATCCGGTAATTTGACAGTTTGCTATGGAAGCGATGGCCCATTTGGTTCGATGATTTATTTCCTAAAGCTAGTTGTTGTCCACAGCTATGTTATATAAAGTACCGGAGAGTATATATCCAATCTAATCGAAATTTAATCTAATCTTGGCCTAAACTTGATCCAATCTATATATTCTAATCCAATTCAAAAGAATCTAGTTATCTAGATCTACCTGTACCACCATGCTGCCATGCCTCGCAAGAACGGATTTCAAGAACTGAGATTGTGATACGAAAGGTGGAGGATTGTGCCTCTAAATGACCCCCAGCACATTCACATGCTTCACCCCAGCAACACATATCGACGGATGGAAGGATTGAAGCCGTCAACAAGATCAGGGTTGCTCCGACCATTGATAAATTTGCCTCAATGTTTCAAAGGATGGAATATTGGAAAAGCCATTTGCATCCCCTGGTATTCTCCCGACCGTTACAGTAGCAATGGTACACACGGATAAAATGGCACCCACATATACCCACTATGTTTCTGTAATGGTTCTGCAACCATGAATTCTTCATTGGTAGAATGCTTGTTGATGTCACATGCTTACCCACAATTGACAATGAACGTTGCAGTATAGGATAAATTCATGCAAATTGGGCCATATAGAAAGAATGGTATGCCACAATGGCCTTTTCCAACAGTGGTATCCATGAAGTTCGCCAGGTGGTGGCCGAAAACCAGCTGCGCTGTTGGTCCGATGCCGTGGGCTACAAGTGTGAGAGGCGCCCCTGTACAGATTAATGATATGGAAATCCCATGGGCGTTTTTCCGTTGGGAAGACGATCAACAAAAATGTGTGGGATTTTTCATGGATTTCCCATAGTTATAGTTATTGTGTTATTGGTGGGTGAATGCTGGGTGAATGACTGATGTGTTCAGCCATCATGATGGAAGTATGCGTGAGTGATTACCCTCTGGTAAACTAACATAGCTATGGAAAATGGTCCATCTACAGTTGATTTACCTATTAAAGCGGTGATTTTCCATAGTTATGCTAGTCTACCAGAGGGTAAAACAAAATCTTTGATTTGATTGTATCTGGCTGGCTGGAAGATCCCATACCGATAGAAACCGGAGATACATTTCGCATGGATTTTTCATTGCCATGTTTGATCTGGAAGGCAAAGTATTTGAAGATCTTGGAGGAACACGGTATATTCTCTCATATTCTCTCTTTATAATAGGACCACCAAGGATTAAGATTATTCAGAGAGTTCAAGGGAATACGGAATATATGTAATTTCCTAAGATTCAGCCATGATTTGAGAAGAATCAGAGGAGGGGTTAGGCCACTCCAACTGCATCCGGAGGTTCGAATCTTGTTGCCGAAGGAGAGGTACTAATGTTAGTAACTATTTTTGAGGTACCCCCCCCAAGATAATTTAGCAGAGTTTTTACTAATCCTCCTTCTGAATCCCAAAATCAACGTATCATCATTTTTTCCCATGAAATGGCAATTGCAATATAACTATATAATCTGATGATTTTTAGGCACCCCCATGGCCACCCCAGGCAGAAGAGCCTCCATGAGTTGCAGCTCATGTCTCCGCGCAGTCGAAAGAACGACCCTGGCTGCACCTTTGTGCACCGCGATGATACAACTGGAGCACAAAGTAACCAGATGGAGCCACTGGGGCTGGAGACCCCGAGTTTCGGGTGTCATTTTGATTTAAAGTTTTACTTTGCTTGATTATGATTATCATTAGTATTACTACTAATTATCGTTGATATATATATATATAACCATTGCGTCGTCGTCGTCGTCATCATCATCATCATCATCATCATTATTTTTGTTAACGTACATTTGTGTATATATATATATATATGCATACGTGTTTTCCTCTTGCTTCTTGGCCAATCATCCACTGTCCTGATCAGTGGTTTCAATATCATGCAGAGAATTTGTTCCATCCATTGCGATGATCACCAATTGCCCGATCAAGGAAGCATCTTCAGGACACCCCTATATCTGATGGAAAGAAGTCCTTTATTTGATGCAAACATTCCCACATGTCACTCCATTCAATGACAATTGGTAAACAAAAAATAAGAATTGGTTGAATCATGTGTATGTTTATACATATATGCACCCATGCATTGCCAAATGTATTTGCTGAAACTATGGTATTTACCACCACTAGATGAGCTAAAAACGGCCACCAAGCTTCACCGCATTGAGGATGGCTACCTCTGTGTGCCGACGCTTGCTGAAAGCCTCCATCAGCAGCTCCCAGATCCTGCAGGGGAAGGAGCAGACTTCGACGGAAATGGCCCGTTTTATAGGGAGATGACCATGTTCTTCTTGGGCGAAACAGGGTGGATTTACCAGCCAACCGGTTGGACATCATCAGATTGAACGGGAAATCACAGTTTTTTCGATTCACTATTGGATAATTGGCAGTTTTTAGATGAAAGTCTGCGGTTTGTGGATGGGAAAACCATATATGGAATTGTCCAGACTAGGGGGATTTTCCCTGCAGTTGTTGCGATTCTGAATGGGAAAATGAGATGATAAACTTATGACTTGACCTAAGCCACAGCCACTATCCGACTATCCCAGAAGATAGGGGTAAAATGCATATTCCAGTTGGCAAAATGCATATCAAAAATGCATATCAAATGATTCAGATACATTCAGTTGATTGTGACATGCCACGTAGGGGTCCAGCATTTTGATCATTGGTATGTTGGTGACTTGTTTGTTGAACCTTTCGATTAAGGTGTTTCCACTGAAAGTTCTTCGTGTTTCCAGCCCAAGCTTAGAGTTGTTGAAGGTAGTTGTTGCTTTTCCTATGGTAGATTGAGAATTCAGCATTGGGGGAACCTATAGGGAAACATGTATATATATATATACTTATATTATCTTATATTATAGTGTTTCGGAAATCCCTGGGCAAAGAGCCTGGAGGGTCCTCCATCGGCGAGTTTGTTTTGAGGAGTTCAAAGATACCTTGCAGCTGTACGGGCTCCTTGGCAGCCAATGGCAGCACAAATGGCCGCAATGACCTGCAAATTTGCAAATGTTTTGCCACATGAGGGATGCCCCAATTTATACAATTTTTTACTCGGGAAACATGATTAAAAGCAAGATTGGGGACGTTTTGATTGTCCCAACATTTTCAGTTGAGCCAAGAGGATGTGTATATATTCTACATTAATACAAGCATATCAATTACTGGATGAATTCTAACGACCTTAACCAACCTCACTGCGACGTCACTGATACGGCCGACTTTTGCAGGTGAGTTCAGGGTCTGTTTCGTCTTAGGGGGTTGGGATTGTGTCTGCATACACACGAATCGTGTCATCAATGTTATTATCAATTACTATTATCAAGTTAATATTGTTATTACTAATGGTCGTAATTTAACTATTTAAATTCAAATTTTGTTTTTATTATTGGGTTTGCCACGCTATTTGCCATATTTATCCGAATATCTATTAAGATCTAAATATCCCATATGTTCATATTCCACTCCATATTCACATTCAGTCTCATGAAATAACCATTAAAATCACCATAAAATCACTATTTTTATATCATGATTATATGCTGAGGCCAGAGTTGTTTTTATCATCAATTTGATGATTGTGTTTAGTCACTACTATTCTTACTATTCGTGTCACGACTATGGTCATATTATCTACTTCATATTCCCATCAAGTCCCATTAAATCCACTAAGATCATTTAAAACACCCATAGAATCACAATGTTGATATCATCATATATGCTATGACCATAGTTGTGACTATTATCATTTAAAATCCCATTAAAATCATTTAACATATCATGATTTTCTTTGGTGATGCTATGTCTTACATCCCCCGGATCCCACCAGGCAGATGGCCATGGACGCTCTGGGAGGCGCCGATCGATGGAAGAGGCTGACGTCCATGCCGCAGCGCCTGGCCGCGACAGCGCCCGGCCTTGGGGTAGCCGTAGGAGATCCAGTGGGGAATGATAGCAAGAATGGTGATTTAAGCTGCAGACATGTGGATTCAACCAAGACAAATGTAGATTTAAGCGACAAGAATGGTGTTTTAAACAAGAAACATGTGAATTCTACCAACTGACATGATGATTTGATCGGCAAAACATGGTGATTCAACATTCCAAAACTTGTGGTTTCACTGATAAGATTGGTGGTAGAATGGGAACATCATGGGATATAATGGAACAAATATGGGATTGAGATATTCTCTGGCAATTTACATAGCTATGCAGAATCACCATTCTTGAGAAACACGACTGTAAATCACTTAGATATGGTCCATGCTTTGTCAAGGTACCAGATGGTAATAATTGTGATTAATTAATGATGATGAATGATGATTGATAATGGTTAAACATAGGCAATTCATCACAATCCTGATTTGAAATAGTTGTTCATAAGGGTGCATTGCGGGCGCCCACGAGGAAAATTATAAAGTGAAAACCGCCACTCGCCCCACTCGCCCCACTGGCCCTACCTGCCGTAATGGTGAATAATTTGATTCAATGTCAATATCTTAATCGAAGGAAGTTTAGAAGCTAAACCTTCCGACAATATGGACAGTTGAAAAGCAGAGGTGAGAAAAGTCAGAAGTGAGAAGATCAGAGATGAGAAA
>BGPT01001495.1:49613-98419 GCA_003297045.1 Symbiodinium sp. clade C Y103
CATCCCTAGTCGAAACCCTGGTTTAGCAATTAAGATCTGATGTTGGGTTCCATGTCCAGTTTTTGTTGAATCGTCCGGGCATGGCGTTGCCGACCACTCATTTTATGACTACCAATCCTGCTAACCACTGAGGGCAGTGAAAACAATTATTTCTGTGAGGAAGGGTGTGAAGAATGTGTAAGAAGAAAGTGTAAGAAAGCTGTAAGTTTTTTGGCATTGATTTAGGCAGTGTAAGTGAATGTGTGAGAATGGTTGGGCTGTGTAAGTGGATGTGCAAGTGGATGTGAGAGAAGATTCANAGTGAATGTGTGAGAATGGTTGGGCTGTGTAAGTGGATGTGCAAGTGGATGTGAGAGAAGATTCAGGCAATGTACGTGGATATTTGAGAAGGGTCAAGCGATATAAGTGGATGGTGATCAAAAATAACGCATAATGTTTGGAAGTTTATTGCCATCTTTGCGTTCTACTTGAACTTATTACTATAACGGTCGACGATGACGGGGTTATTTGATTGCATTGCCCTGCAGCCCCATGTTTTCCCTACCACTTTCCTTCACACCTCCCTCACATCCCACACTTCCATCCACTCTCTGCTCACACTTCCCCTCACACCCCACATCTCGTTCGCATTTCCCCTCACAGATCCATTCACACCCCACGCAACCCCTCACAGATCCGCTCACAGATTTCTCACAGATCCGCTCACAGATCCCCTCACACATCTCAAGACTTCCACGCTGAGTTCCCCAGGCACCCTACACATCANTCACAGATCCGCTCACAGATTTCTCACAGATCCGCTCACAGATCCCCTCACACATCTCAAGACTTCCACGCTGAGTTCCCCAGGCACCCTACACATCACCAACGGTTCCACAATGTTTTTCAGGTTTGGTGGATCATTGAAGATCATTGAAGCCGCTTGTTTTGTGGNCACCAACGGTTCCACAATGTTTTTCAGGTTTGGTGGATCATTGAAGATCATTGAAGCCGCTTGTTTTGTGGCTGTTGACCCAAAATAGCGATTTTACCTGGTAAATCACAGATTTCTCACAGATTTCTTACAGATGCCTTCCCCTCCGTGGTTGGAGGAAATCTGTGAGAAATCTGTAATTTGGCTGGTGTTTTTCTTGTTTTGTTTTTGTTTTTTTTGTTCGAGTGCCATTCCTGAAAACGCATAATCATTTTGTGCATCCATGTGCTACATGTTCAGGGTGCAATGCCCTTGTNTTGTTTTGTTTTTGTTTTTTTTGTTCGAGTGCCATTCCTGAAAACGCATAATCATTTTGTGCATCCATGTGCTACATGTTCAGGGTGCAATGCCCTTGTCAAACTGTATTTGCTTGGTAGTTTGTTTTCCATCGAAGCTGGGATGATTGTGCATATTGACCAAGAGGTTGAACAAGTTAAAACCGATCGCTGGACCCCCAAGAATCATCCCTAGTCGAAACCCTGGTTTAGCAATTAAGATCTGATGTTGGGTTCCATGTCCAGTTTTTGTTGAATCGTCCGGGCATGGCGTTGCCGACCACTCNCATCCCTAGTCGAAACCCTGGTTTAGCAATTAAGATCTGATGTTGGGTTCCATGTCCAGTTTTTGTTGAATCGTCCGGGCATGGCGTTGCCGACCACTCCCCAGCCGGCCAGGAAAATTTATTACTCGATTTGTGCCTGGGAGCTTGCTTCAGCACATTTTTTCAACCATAGGATGATCTGGTTGGGAGGAGAAGGGGGTACAAAGGGGTCATTGGGAAACAACGCAGAAAGATGAAAGATGATTAATCAATTGAACCAGTTTGTTATGGGCAAATCAAAGGACAAACGTGAGCATGTAACCAACCACATTGGGGTCCGACTTGCCGTTGGTTTCAGCTGCAATACGGCTTAGTATTTGCTCCTCCTACTTGGGAAGGTGAAAGGCCAAGTAATTTAATGTAATTTAGCTTTTGTCCGGAGTTATATAGTTGAAGCCCCACCAGTAATGAACATGTTCGCAACTGATTCTGACTTCTGTGACAACTCGCATCATCACACAGTTTCATGCAACAACAATCAGCGTCTATATGTAGGTGGGAGGCCGTAATCATATGATCCAAGGGCAGCTTGGGAAGCAACCCACAAATCTGCAGTGACCGTGTGTGTGTGTGTGTGAACATCGCAACAATTGGTGATGGTGATATTCACCCAAAGCCAAAGGGTTCCAACATGCTTGGCTTTGACTTACCCCAATTCTGATTTTTTACTATTTGCGGAGTGCTTCAATGCGAACATACATATAGATTTATAGTCTTAAATGTGCTATTACTTAAACATGTGGTCAGATTGTATTGATGAGAGCTTGGTAGCAGCATCCTCAGGCAACCAGAGCCACTTCTCCATTGGTGTGGAAAGTTTGTGGCTGGACGCCACTGAACCAGAGGGCTTGGTAAACATCAACCAGGCCGGCTGCGCCTCCCAAGGTCAAAGATGGAGCCATTTTGTTAAATTGCTGTCCCAACTGAGGGCTGTTTGGGAAGAGAGCGGAGCAACGAACTCGAGATGTTGAGAGGCTCAGTGTACCGAATCGACCTCCGCCAAGGAGACCCATTTGGGTTCAGGCAATTTGTTGATGAACAGCTACTCCTTGGAGACGACTTCTGGCGCCCTGGCTCAGAGATGCCGGGAAATCTGTGGTGCTGGTGACTTTTAAATCAACTTGATTGAGGTTGTTTATTGGCATATTGGTCACCCAAGCAGGGGCCATTGTGTATGGCGATTTGAACACCAATGAAACACACATTTAGACATATGTCATATTCAGTTGTGCATTAACATTTGCATACATCCATACATGGGTTAGCTTTAGATCAGATTGAAATGACTAGCACAACAGATAGATCGATAGATACATGGATAGATGGATAGATAGATCGATAGACTGATAGATAGACTGACAGACAGATAGATTAGATCGATTAAATACATTAACTATATTCAATGGATTCAATGGATTGGCTTACTTGCCGGAAGGTTCTCATATTGTTTCATGAAAATGCCTAGGTGTGCCTATAGAAATTCAATAAACCACAGGAAACCATTAGATATCATTAGATATTTCATGATGTTTCAATATTTCATAAACCATATGAAGCCATCATATTTACCCATGAACCCATTACCTATTCCAATCACCATGCGATCGCGACATCGACATCCCCGAGGCATTGCGGATGGCTTGCGGCGGGACTACCCGGAGGCCCAGGGCGCCCGCGTCTTCAGCCTCACAAGGTGCCCGGGAAGCAAAAAACACCATGGAAATCCATGGAAATCTAAGGAAAAATGGCCATGAAACATGGTTTTACCATGTTTTACCCATGATTTTTCTCTATAGTGTGTGAAACTACAGGGGGGAGGGAGGGAGAGATAGAGAGAGAGAGGGAGGGAGGGAGAAAATGCGAGATTTGTGGCTGGTTTACCCATCCAGTATCCATCTAATATCCAACATTCCAACATGTCTACCTACCCCGGTGGCCTGTGCAGGAGCGCCTTCGCCGGCCAGCAGCGAACAGGGGCAGCACTCTGGATGCCTGGATCAAAGGGATCGAAGGGCCCATGGAGTAACGAAACTGGATCCATGTTGGGGAAATGTTATATCATGTTATATCTCAACATTTTGGATTTGAACATTCTTTAGGGCATATCTCTATATTTTGGATTTGAATATTCTTTAGGGCATATCTCTATATTTTGGATTTGAATATTTGAATATTAGTTAGGGCATTCCTAAAATGAATCGAAAGTAACGTTTGATCAGTTTAAATCGTAGATTTGGGAATGAACATGGGTCCAGCAAATTCTGAATGCTCAGAGCTGGGTCAGTAGCTAACATCTGCTTATCCCAAAACAGAACTTTGTGGGATCAAGATAACATACCACAGTCGCAAATCATTGACCCTCTGGGAACATCGCACATGTTGATTTCAATAGGTAAACCAGGTAAAGCATCGAACAAGGGTTTTTTGCCACTTGCCATGTTGGATTGTTAGAGGGCACATGATCACACAGAGAATAATTTGAAAAGTAGGGTTTTTGGAGGGACTCACCCCAGTTGCCTCGAGTTCAGCAAGAAAAAACTTCTAGGGATCAACTTTGCAATAAAACAAGTTCTTCTCCTTAAAGGACTGTATAAGCTTCCGTAGGCAAACATGGCAATGGAGAATCCACTATAAATGGAGGGTTTAGTGGGAAAATCATCTATGAAGGGGGGATTTTCCTTTGCCATGTTTGATCACCAGAGGATAAATATATAAATATCATGTTTTTTTTTCTCCCCCTGGGGAGTAACTCCGGGTAGCCTCCTTAAGGACCGGTGACACCGCCGGTACATGGGATATGCTGCGGCGTCAAGTGGCCAGCTCCATCAACTACCCGTAGCCTGCACTGAGATGGATGGCCTCGAAAGGGGGGGCTGGAAGGCCAGAACATGTTCGAAAGCATGGCCCCAAGGCCTCGAGCTTGGAACATGTTTGATTTGTTGGATTTCCAGTTTAGGATGTTCTTAGATGCTGAAGCTGAGCTTGCTGAAGGTCAGAGTTTTGGATGATATGACGGATTTTAATCCTCGTATTTTAGATGATTTTTGGAGATCCCGCAAGGGTTTATCAAGTCCAAGTGTGGCATTTCATCATCCCAGCCATGCCATTCTAGGTGCATCCGGGTGTCATGCCATGAATGAGGTGCATGGTTTAACCGGTCGATTTAATTCTGGATTAAAATGAGGGAGTATACTGCCAATCTTGCCCAAATTCGACTCTGCGATTGGCACAATTCTACTTTTTTGGGGGTCCCAGTGGCTTCAAGTTCTTGCACTACCATTTCTTGTGGTGAAATGAGCCTTTCATGATCTACCCAGCAATGTACCAAGGCTTTCAGGCATTCCATATTGGTCTCAAGATATTGGAGGCCTGGCCCCTCCCAAAAGCATAATGGGGCGGCAGTGGGATTGCAGCTTTTGCAGTTTTGGAACTTTTGATCTTATGTTGCCATGGATGTCGATACTCTGCGCTTTGCTCTCATCGCAAACCAATGGCAAGTGTCCAACCACTGTCCCTGAGGTTTTTTTCGGCCAAGGGACCAGTATGACTCTGAGAAGTACCACCAACTTCTCATCCGCTGGTTCCAGTTTGGTGTCTTCACGCCCATTTTTCGAGTCCATGGTGCTGGCACCCACACCGAAATCTGGAATTTCGGCATGGAGACCATGAACGCAATCAACACCTCGGCCATCACTCTTCGGTACAGGCAGGGATCTAGAGTTGATTATGACACAATCTCAATTGCAAACCGAAGTCAAGAGCAAATGGCTCAGCCGTGGTGGCAGGTTGGGATTTTCTAGTATCTTTTGTATGGTGGTGGGCATCAGCATCCTCCAGAGACCCAAGGTGCTACCAGTTTTTGTTTGCTTTGTCTTCCAATGCGTAGCTCCCTGCCATTGCAGGCTGTTGCCCTACATCTACTCGGGATTCTGGGAGGTGAGCTGCAATGCCTTGTGAGATTCATCCCGCTGAAGCTTTATGACCAAACTCAGTGACTACTTATTGCATATATCATATATCATATGTCATATATACATAATTATACATATGTATATATATATATACACACATGACACCAGATCAAACCTACATTAATTCAGAGAAACCAGAACCACTTGTGACTTTCAGGCTGATTGTTGGCAAAGAGACTGCCAGCTGCAAGCTACTTGTACAGTACCTAGACTCCAGCGAAACGCCTTGGCATAGAACATCCATTTTCTTTCCCCACCGGCAATCAAAGGCAGCAATGGAAAACCAACCAGTCATAAGTGATTTGCCCGTTAAATTTTCCATTTACAGAGGATTTCCCATTTTCAAATCCCCTGGCGAGTTTCCCCTATAGAATTGGGACACCTAGGTGTTGGATAAAACAATTTTTTTATCTCAAATTCCCCTGCCCTTTTTGCTTTGTTTTGATAGGTGAATAATTTGCAAGCATCGGGGGAATCTGCTGCTAGGTGGAGACGAGAGGCTACACCATGCAACGCGGCTTGATCTTCGACTTCCCCGAGGATCCACAGGTCTGGAACGTGGCTGATGAGTTCATGTTTGGTTCGACCCTGCTGGTGACGCCCTTCGTGTCCAATGCATCCAGCACTTCCAGGGAGGTCTATTTCCCTAAGGGCAGCTTGGCATCGATGGCCCCGTTTATAGATCTGATAGGCTTTCTGAAAAGGGCAGGAAGCAGAGTTGTTAAGACTGGGGATGACGTTTTGCCATGGTGTTGCTTCCATAACCTGATTATATCAAATCAAATCGCCAATGAACGGGAGATGTCCGTAAACTCTGAAACCTTTCAAGAATGTAAATGATTGGGATATATACTTACCTAATATACCGCATTTGCTGAAATTTCCATCCACTTCGTCATCGCTTAATATCTATAAACCTATAAATCTATAAAAAATTTAGATATCCAATATGCAATTGGTTAAACTTAGCCTAAGGTATATACACCAAAGTGTTGGTAATTTTACGGCACTATAACCCACGCCAGCAAAATATGTCAAATTTTCTGCTCACCTATACTATAAATTCCCATAATTCAAAAAACTTGCATGGTAACTTTCATCTATTAGCTTCGGATGTTTTTGTTCATCATCCCCAGCATCATCCAGCTCCGTTCCGAGGTTCCTGGATCAATTTCCAGACAGGCACCTCCCACGCGGGCGCTACCCATGCCTCGGTGGAGTTCCAGCTGACCGAAGCGCCATGCTTCGTGCGCGCTGGGGCCATCCTAGTCACTCGGTCACTGCGGCAGCGGGTCCAAGATGTGGATTCGGGGATGGAGCAGCACCGTCACAATGTGTAATGTGTGTAGTCATGGAATAGCTACCCATCAGATCCAAGAATGAGGTACACATCATCTAATTTTGCATTGTACATCGTCCCTGGAATGGTGATATACAGATAGATGGCAATTTTGGGAATGGGTTGAAACCAGCAAAATGAATAGCACACCAGATACGTCCAGAGATGGGTCTTGACATCTTCAGAGAGATACCGGAGATATTGTGCCACCCTTTCAGAGTTAGACCGTCCCCAATGCTTACCAGAAATGGGTTTCAGAAAAGGGTTGGTTTCCCAATCATCCCCGATCGAAGCTTTATGGCGCATTGGGTTTGCCAGACTTTGAGAACTTGCGCCGATCTCACTGCGACGTCACTGCAAATCATATGTGGTAAGGGCACCTATCCCTCACAGTAGATGCATGTTGTTTCGCCTTGTTTTTGCCGAGTCCTTTCCGACTGATTTAGTTTCCATCTCCTGGGATGATTGAAGTTCCTGCGCTGAAAGTCAAAGTCACCCAACATCGCATGCATACTCTTGACTCTCAAGCCACCAAATGGCCACCCACTACTTGGAGGATCATCCCTTTTGGTAATGGGTCAATCTTATAAGGGCTAGTAAGTCCTCGATTTGGGGTATCCTTTTTGGACCACGACCCCAGTGGTTGAGCAAATCACCTGAGGTTCTGGGGCCGGAGCTGCAATATGCCAATGAGAAGTCTCCTAAAGATTTGGAAGTGCGGGTGTACAGAGGTGGTGATGCAACTTGGGTGCCTGGGCTATCTAGACCAATGGTGGGCACCTTGGTGACGCTGCAGGTGTGTTTGGATGGTGGGTGAATGACGGTGAACGAGTTTTTTTTTTTGTTTTCTTGGGTTTGCAAATGGATAATAATAATGAGGACCGTTGTTCAAAATTTATTTAAAAGGTGAACTATGGATGGTGGATCCGGGCATGGGGAGTGTGGGAATACTCTTTGGTGAACAAACATGGCTGGTTCGAAAATCCTTTGTTCAAGTTAAAAAGCAGCTCTTGATGGATATGAACCAGGGACTGTTGCAATGTCATGGTTTTTGATTGCAGGCTCTGCCGGAATAGTTTATGACACTCCTACCAAAAAGCGAGCATCAGAGAGACCACATGGATTTTGGAGGGAAGCGTGCCGCCCTCTTCGCTTTTCGCAGGATGTTGCAGGATGATCATCCCCAAAGTGGACCTCTAAGAGGTTGAACATGTGAAATTTGCACAGAGCTTGATATTTTACTCAACAAATTGCTCGACTCGGTCCTTCCAAGTCACTTGTGACCCCACAGCCGGGCCATTCGCTGCAAGGTGTTCTTTGAAGATGACGGTCATTCTTCAAAGTATCAACGAGGTGTTTCTGCGATAGGGCGGTGGAACGTTTTGGCAGTAGCCTCTTGAGGGGCTCAGAGGATTGGGCATCACATGCGCACTACCCTAAAAATATTACTTGATTGACCACAGAGATTTTGACAGATTCTGATCATCCCCAAATGGAAATGTCATGAAATGTCAATTGACCATAAATGACCATCAAACAAGTCATAACAAGTCCACCAGAACTTGGCAAAGTTCCCAGCGCCCAGGCAGCTTCTCGAAGATCCAGTTCAGCTGGCGGGATGCAGACCATGTGCTGACCGTCTCCGATCGTCTGGGATCTTTCCCTGGGATGGATCTGGAGAAAAATCTCTGCATCGTCTTCGTCTCTGAAGGCCATGGTGTGGGCGTTTCGAGGGCAAAATGTGACAAGGAGGTCGTTTACAGCGGCCATGCCTTGCACATTGCGGAGGACCTGGCTCTCTTCGCATGAAAAGACTGAAATGTTAAATTGAAGGTTGGGTTGCGCTGCCAAGAAGATACAGAGATGTTTCAACTACTCAAATTGGTCCTAGATCATCAGAGCGCAGAACAACAAAGATCAATACTAAGACGTGAGACCTGCTGTGATCTCCTCTGGCAAGCTCAGCCTCGCCTGCGTTTGGGGTGCCACCCCAAGCTATATCAGTTTTGATTTTAATTCCGGCAGCTTGGCGCCCTGGCATTTGTGATCGGAGCATCGTGGCGAGGCCGGAGGTCTTAGAAAATTCTATGGCAAAAATGGATGAAAATGGTGACCGCCAGTGGTGGGCAGCAGAGGGTCTTGAAGAGTTGAAGCATTGCTGACTGCTGGGTAGTATGGGTACGTGCTTTGATAGCAGGAAGTCCTGAGGTGAGCAAAATTATTATGTGATATTATGTGTATCCTCGTTTCTGTTGGTTATGTTCTTTATGTTACCATTTCTGTGATGCAATTTGCCACTCGCGTCCATGATCATTGCCTTGGATTCTGTAGACGGCTCCAACCAGCCAGCGTAGTGAGGAGCTTTATATACATGTACGCGCATATATACCCTCCAAGTACCTACACAAATTGGAATTTTAGCCATACAAATCGATATGATTATATAGAATTAATTGACGTACGTTTAGCCCATGTTTTATGCTATGTACCCCAAGGATTTATACGGATTTATCAAGATTTATCCATTTAAAACAGTTATTTTCCCATCATTTTATTGGCTACTTGGAGGGTCCAGGTAGCTGCCCCCCGGTGCAGTTCGAGGCCTTAGCGCCTGAGAGCCCCACAAGAGCGTTGGAGGCGGCCTTGAATGACGAGGCCCTGGGGAAGCGCAAGCACTATAGTGTGCTGTTTGTTATTGCTAACAGTGTCAATTATAATAGTATATGTAATATATGTGTGTACACACTGTTGATTATTTCCTGGACCTTCCAAAGTACAGAAATTTCTGTACGATTGGGATTTGTGCACTTTTGGGCCGATTGAAACGTTTAATGTTAAACGTAAACGTTTTCAACATTTTCACTTGAGAAACGTCGTTAAGACTGACGGTGGAAACTACACGCGCGAGTGGTTTTAAAATGTGTTGCCATGTGTTGCCGCATTGGGCCCCTGATAATTCAGCCAAGTGAATTGCTGGAGATAATAGATGATAATACCATATAATACCCCTGCGTCCCCAAATTTTGCGAGCTTGTGTTGGTGATTGGAGCCACCAAAGATTTCAAAGCCTGAAACATGCACGAATATTTAGAAATAGTCAGAATGTTTGAAAATCCCTAGTTTGAACCATGCAGGCTTTTCAGAAATAACAGTTTTCATTCTCAGAAGCTGCGATTTGATGCGAGTTANGTTTGAAAATCCCTAGTTTGAACCATGCAGGCTTTTCAGAAATAACAGTTTTCATTCTCAGAAGCTGCGATTTGATGCGAGTTACCACATTCATTAACCTCAGCAGTTGAGAAATCCCGATTTGCGCATTTTTGCGGATATTTGCGTATTTTTGCGGGAAATTTGCGCACTTTTTGCGGGACAACTTTTGGCATTTTTGTTCAAATCAGAGCAGTTTTCGGAATTTCCTGGGCACATTTCTTGCACAAAACATGGGCCTTCTGATTCTTTTTGTGCAATGTCTGCAAAAATCCACTGTGCTTCAACCTCTAAAGCGATCTGGTGTATCCCATCCAGCAAAGCTTGCGCTTAGCGTGGCACCAAAGCTTTCTTTGAGCACTTTAGTTGCTTATTATATTTGACACCAACAAATGTAATCATTTCCNATCCCATCCAGCAAAGCTTGCGCTTAGCGTGGCACCAAAGCTTTCTTTGAGCACTTTAGTTGCTTATTATATTTGACACCAACAAATGTAATCATTTCCATCACCTTTTGTTAAGCAGGCCCATCTTGTTTGTTAACATATGCCAACATGCCGAAACTTCCATCGGGCATCCCCACATACGTCAAGTCAGCTTTATTCTTGAAATTTCATTGTTCAAGTGTGTTTCTGAACGATTGGTCCAATTTGAACTATTTGCGACATTTGCGGCTTTTTGCGGGCATTTGCGGCCAAAAACCCAAAAGTGTTGAATTTTTTGAACTTTGGAAGGTCTAGGAACCTTATTAATTTTGTTGTAAATCTGCTTTTTGTCTGCTATGGTCTTGCGTGCCTGTCAGCCTGCACTTTGGCAGATGGCGTCTCGCGAGCCGCCGACTTTGTTGCGTCAGTTTTGAGCAAACCGCCAAATACATGCGGACGCACTCGTCCTCTGCCCCCAACCATTCCACCAGCCCCAGTCAAATGAGAAGCCTGTCATCTTCTATACGGACGCTTGATAGGAAGCCCATAGCCCTCCAGAACCCGATGGCGTCTGGAACAGCCCGCAAAATGATCACAGGGGCTCTCGATCAGCGACCCCGCTCTTTCGACCACAGCATTCGCTAGGCTTCGTCCACCTCCAACCTCACCAATAGATCGGGTCATCTCTACATAGACAGCCATCGGGAATCCGTTTGGGGACATCAGGATCTGAAGCGCTACGGCTCCTATAGAGGCTGCACGACACAGTGAAGCTCGCAGCCAGTGCGAGACAGAGTTGGGAAATGTGAGAGCTGGGGGCAAACAGTTCTCGTTGTAGACCAGGGACGGCTCATTCTTCAGCTCTGTTGCTGTTGCCTTCGCCTTCGCCAACTTTGCCCCCAACGCCCGGCAAGCCCGGAGATCTTCCGCGCGAATGTCAAGGAGACGCTTTTGTTGAACTTGCAAGGCCATGGCTTGCGTCCGAAGATGGTCCGTCTCAGTGGGCACATCGATCTTGCCGTCAAGAAGCTGAGCCTCCAAGTCCACCTCAGCCACTGGGGCAGCTGAAGGCATCAAGCCCCCGGGAAAAGTCCTTCTTTCCTGCGCCCGCGCCTTTAAGGAAAAGGCAACCAGAAATGCCATGAGACCTAGAATACACACAACCCAGAACCAGTTGGGCATGGGATTCGCGTCCCGTCCTGCCTCATATCCAGCCAAAAGGGCACGCACAGCTTCTTCACTTAGCGGCCCGTCTGGTAGCCTCACCCGCTGTGGGAGCAGAAGAGGCATTGCCACGGAAGCTGGGAGCAATTGATGAAATCAAAGGTCTTACATTTTAGGGATACTATTTGATCGTTCTCCCACATCTGCTAACTTATGTCACATATCCCTGCCACTATGTTGAGAAGCTAGCCAACATAATATGGCGTATTGGCCAAGTGGTGGTTCGCAATATGACCCTACTGCAGCATTCTGAGTGGGACTAGGCTTCAAATGCAATGATGGGCAGCGTTCAGCTTGAGCACTGCAGATCAGATCTCTTTTCTTGTGCTGCCACCCATCTTGTTTAGAGATGCACCGGGTTCTGCCAGATATAGAAGTTGTGAAACGCAGGCCGCAAGAAAGGGGGTGAAACAGTACAGTAGATATAGCTATAATTAGATTGCTTTTTCATTGTTGTTGATATGTTTTTGATGGTTTTGATGGGTTTTAGATAGTGTTTGATGGGTGTTGACCTTTTTGGGTACCCTGGTACCCCGTATATCTCCCCTGGATCCTGCAGATCTTTTTTTCCACCGCCCGATGTCGTGGTAGTTACTGCCGCCGCCTGATGCATGGGAATCAGCACCAGTTCCTACCAAGGTATGTGCGTCAACTTACCCTCTGGTAAACTAACATAGTTATTGAAAATGGCCATTTATAGATGATTTTCCCATTAAAACCTCCATTTATAGGGGATTTTCAATAGCTATGTTAGTTTACCAGAGGGTATTTTTAGGGGGACTCAACCTGTACAATTCTTGCGTAGAATATCCTATCACGGTATTTTTGTTGCTACAATATCTTAAAGATACTTTGACTATCTTTGACTATAACATATATTCTATGATATCCTAAAACTCTTGCCATACTAGTATGTGTATTTATGTATATATATATGTATATATATATATATGTGTATATATATATATATGTATATATATATATGTATATATATATATATGTGTATTATCAATTTTTATCCCATGTGCGCAACATGTGTTGTTTTTTCTTGTTTACCAACATAATTCCAGAAACACTATTCAAAATGATGTATATATATATATAATATGTATGTAGGCAATAAGTAGACATACAATATCATACAATATAGGTAGGTTTGATGAGAAAATACAGTACAAGGACATAGTCACTCTTAGCTGGACATGCTTGCTCTCAATTATAGCATCTCCAAAAGGAAAGCAGTGTCCCATCGTTTTTTTGATTGTCGTTGCAGGATGTGATGTTGAGACAAGAACATGATGTATCCCCAAGAGTTTTGTTGGATGTACTCGCGCCTCAAGATCACTTCGATCACTTCTCTTTCTCCGTTTTTTCATCTTCTTCTTCATCTTCTCCTGGAAACGAGGGCTGGATTTTTTATCGATCCCGCTGAAAAAGTATGAAAGCCGAGAAGGGATCATGATCATTCTATCTTTTTTGGAATAGAATTTGGAATAGATTTTGGAAAACACCAAACGAAAGAAAATATGGGGGTTTCTTGAAATGGATGATCCCCAACTCACCATGGCTTTCAATACTAAAATGGTCATCCATGAATTGGATGATTCGGGGTGCTTCCATGACTGAGGAAAACCTTCAGATCTTGGGGAATTCAGCATGGCCAATTCTTGCTGCCCTTCAGACAATTTTTACCTGGTTAACCTAAACAATAGTGGTTGATCTACACCCACTATCCCCTTTGAAGCAAACACATGTACTTGGGGGCACGGTTGTGGCTATTGACAGGTTTCACCACGGCAATCACCCCCATAAGTTGGGATTTTTTTTAATATGACCCTGTAACTATGTTCACTTTTCCAATGAATCCAATTCCCTAACATTAAGCACCCCCCATTGTATGGTCCCAAATATGTATAAAATCCAGCAAACCATGGTTTCCGGGGGCTGTTTGAATATCAGGGGAAAGGATTAGTATCATTATAATCCAATGTAATCTGTTGGGGTTGACTCAAAACCTATATTAATACATATTTTTCTACCATGTTTGGGGCAAAACACATCCACAAATCCCAGCGATTTTTTGGTGATTTTGGAGGTAGAGATCCTAGGGACCTGGAACTGCCAGCCTCCGGCATCGGCCGCGGCATCGTTGCTTGGCGTCTCCGCTTCGGGCGCTTCGGTGGTCGACACGTGGCCTGAATCCTGGCGCGGGGTGCACAGCCCCATGGTTCATGGTCCCAAAGATGTTCAAAAACTGAAGGGTGCCCCTTTTTTTTACCATAACCATCCAGAAACCAACTACGAAACCGAGATGTGAACCGACAAACGAACTGGGTCAGCACCGAACGCAGCACTGCTCTTGCCTTTATCAAGGCCTTGGATCCGAAAGCAAAAAACTGAAGCAGTTGGTGATGGCTGATAAAAACTGAGGAATATAATATAATGATATTTATATATTTATAGTTATAAGTCATTAAATATATCAATTATGAATATTATGACTTATAAATTTTGATATAATGGTATACCATTATTTCATATATGTATAATCACCATGTATAAATACTTCTATCACCATGAATGAAGTGGAACATCTCTAGTGTATACAGTTTTCATTCATGGTGATAGCATAATTTAGTCATCTAAATGTCATAATTTAGATATTCTGTGAAAATCTCTAGTGTATACAGTTTCCCACTTTCAGATTTGAAGTTTGTCTTGAGATTGCTGGGAGTGCTGAGGGAGTTCCTTGTAGATTCATGTGGGTCCATGTTGAACATCAGTGGCGCCAATTTCAAGACCCAAGCACTCCAAGACGGGTGGAGGGTCGCTTGCACCGACCAAAATGGATCAATTGCGCCGACATTTACATATGCACCTAAGGAATCTTTTACTCTGCGCAGATTCAACCATTTTCATTTAGCTATCACATTGTTGGGAAACTCTTAGTACCTCCTTAGCTCCCTATTTTTTTAGAGGGAATATGGATAACCCTGGTTCCGTGGCTCCATCCTAAGCGGAGAGTTCGCTCCCTATTTTTAGGGGACCAGCCAGATGGGTTTGTCTGAAAACAGGGGAGACCAATAAACAACCATTTTAAGAAGGAAAATGATGAGAATCCATTTCACTGGATTGGTTTACGGGAAAATTTACAGGAAACCTCTATGTTTCATGGGAAAATCCATGGTTTCCTGTAAATTTTCCCATTAACCAATCCAATGACCATTGAAATTTGGGGTGCACTATTTTCAGACAAACCCAGATCTGGTTGTATCCCATCACCTGAGACGTCGGGCAGCGCAGAGTTTTGCGCCGAGCTCATCAAGGATCTCTACCTCAGTGTCCGGAACAACGGCAACGTAAACGGTCCTTGGGGATGTCAGCAATTACCAAAAACAAGGGGGATATAATAAGAACTATATTGGGATTATTTTATAGGAATATCAAATGTGGATATATACACAACAGACAAGGAGATCGAATAGAAATCATAGACGAATATATTCCACCGCGATTTCAAGCACCGTACCATGTAAACTGGAGGGACTGCACCATATAAAGCCGTATTTCCGAGGATATCCTCCGAAATTTAGCGCGTGCATTGACCTTCAAATTTAGGTTCCTGAAATCGCCACTGAGATATAGATATGTATATGGCTATGGGTCAAACCCCTGGTACCTAGTGAACATCAAAATAGCTGGTAAATGGATGTTCATCCCACTAAAATTGTCAATAATAAGTTTTGACCCATATAACTATATACATATAGAGGGAGATTGGCAGCTTGAATCCCCAACTTCTAAGGGATATACAGACAATATAAACAGCTATATATCCGCCGACCCCTGCCGACAGCAAAGGGGAGCACGTCAGGGCAGAGAGGTTGTGAACAACAACAACAACAACAACAACAACAACAACAACAACAACAACAACAACAAGAAACAACAACAAATCCACAAAGTAACGTTAGGCGCCTTTCGGTGTTTCTTTGGACCTGATTTCGTACCGTTTCCGTCTTTCACTACCAACTATCCAAAAAATCCTAGGTTTCAGAAGTAACATGAGGCATCTTTCGTTATTTCTTCGGAGCTGATTTAGTAGTTTTCGCGTCCTTCACTGCCATGGTGTTTTGCTGTCGGTAGGTGGTTTTGCTCCTGCGCTGTCTTCACTAACACATGGTGTCAACTGTTTTGAAAATCTTATCATGCTTTTCCAAGGTTTCAGAAATAACGTTAGGCACCTTTCGGTATTTCTTCGGAGCTGTTTTCGTGCCCTTGCCGTCCTTCACTGCCATGGTGTTTTGCTGTCGGCAGGTGATGTTGTTGCTGCTGATAGCTCTACGAAGAACCTTCTATTGCTAGCTTTGGGTTCCAAGATGACGGAGATAGGCCGCAAAAGCCAACTCCAGCCGGACTCTGCGCACTCATGGCGCAAAGCCCAGCATATGTAAAAATGACGCCAACATGAAGCCTAGCCAGCAAGCTGGGGCAGTTGCGAAGGGTCTTGAAACAAGATTAGCATATGCAACATGCGCAGTTGCTCAGCCGTACTCACTGACACCTAGCCCTGCCCTCACAGATGCACGTCGCTGGGTCGCAGTGGCCACTGGAGCTGAAAGGAGTGTCCCAAGTCACTGCAACCGTCGCCATGCTGTGCACCAATGCTACTAGAGAGCACTGTCAAAGCCAAAATCTGTGCAGTTTGTGCAAGCTTGACAATGATGCACATTTGCGCACCTTGGACATTGCCGAATTGAGATGGTTCCACACTTTTTGCTTCCACTAATGATTTTGACTGCAAATGAGGCACCCCAAAACTTGATCCTATTAAAATGCAACACTTAAATTACATGTGGGCTATATATCCAATAATATCCCATTAGATTCTTACGTTCTTTGTCATACTCTTCATTTATGCAAGATCCTCTTTTTCAAAGACACCCTACAACAGTGGGCCCCAGGTAAGGAAAAGTGGCCCATGTATACGTAGCAACTAGCCAGTTCGCGCTCGCTTTACGCTACATCCCTTGTTATGCTCACAATAGCCAAGCATCAAACCATAAACCACTTGACAGTCTTTAATTCAAACCAACTGAAGTATCGATCCAAGCATTTCATGCACATATCCTTGTTCATGACAATTTAGTAGAATTTATCAGGCTCCGTTTTGGGGGCAACGGCATTTGCAGAACTTACAGCTCATCATATCCCAATCCACATTACCGGGTATATTTTGTGAACTAGCTAGCAATGTTGAAATGAAACAGTCCTTTGAGATCATGAAGATAGAATACACCTACTAACCATCAATTTGTCAAATATCGGGAATTTTAGTTAACTTCTGATAGCTAAGTTAGTTTCCAATTGAATTAAGCATGCTTTTCCAACCGGATGTTTAATTGCCGCCAGACACTCCATTTCGCCGCTTCCCCCCAACGTGCCTTCCCTGAGTCTCCGAAATTAGTAAATATTTACTTTCGAGGCTGATTTACGTAAATCAAATTACTTTGGTCGAACAAAAATCCAAAATCAGCACATTAGTAAATCGATTTAGGTAGGTAAGTAAATCGATTTAGGTAGGTAAGGAAATTTTTGTAGATATATTTTGGACCTGAATTATGCAATGTTTTTAGTAAAAAAATGTTTGAAGTTAGTTAGTTCAATGTTTCCAAATCATCAAATTTAAGAAAAATCAATGAAATGAGGCATATGATTCTTTTGGTTTGGCTCAAGTAGTAGGTGTCACTAGAGAGAGCAGGATGCTGTGAGAGTACACTGTTTAATACTGTTTATTGTGCCTTCAAAATTGTAATCACCTGAAAAAGCTTCGGCTACAAATGAAGATGTGTTCATGTCCACTAGAGAGTATGTATTACTTGAAGAAGTGTCTGGGTGTTCATTCTACCTTACTATAGTCTACCGAGTCTACCATGGACTTACACCTACTTATACCCAAAAAAAGTAAGAGTGTTTCAAAATCCAGAAAATAGCTTTATGATAATATCTCTACTACCTTGCAGGACCCTCCTGTTGGGTCTTCCGCAACTTAGCTAGCATGATTCAAGTCTCAATCCCAATAAATCATGATAAATTCCAGTTTTTTAGCGCTTAGACCACCAAAAATCCCATAAACAAATTGGAAAATCACGCTCGACCCTCCTGGACCATCCTGGGTCTTCCGCACCCATTCTTTCCTTTGGCACACGCTTTGCACCAGCGCATGCTTCGGCGTGTTGGCTGCTGACAACTTCTCCTCAGTCCGGGGTGGTCCGGGTTGAACCCAGTAAAGACATGGTGATTTAATCATCAAAAAAAAGGAATATGGGGAAATATAATAACCACATCATTATTATGATATATCATGGGCATACCCTCTGGTGAACTAACATAGCTATTGAAAATGACCATTTATAGTGGATTTTCCCATGAAAAATGGTGATTTTCCATAGTTATGTTAGTTTACCAGAGGGTAACCATTCATGGGAACTCCAGTATTATGATATGGGAATAACCATGAAAACTTCCAGCTTTGCAGGAGCATCAGGCCCAAGTGAGCGTCCCATGCGAACCACACGAAATTCCCGAGCCTGTTCCTCATGGGAATTGTTCCAAGAAAAGCAATGCCCAAGTTTGGGCAAAGTTCCTTTCACTGGAAACATAGCAGCTTGCAAATTGCTTGCAACAGCTCACGCATTGCGTCGAACACATCTTGCATTGAAGAGTCGGGTTGCCATTTCAAGTCGGATTCGGTTTTCACGAGTTGCGAGCGAGCAGCTGGTCCAGCATTCGCCTCTTTTCCTCCATTAACCCTCTTTTCCTCCATTTTCCTCCATTAACCCTCCATTAACCCTCCTATGACAATGCCTATAGCTGAGTGCATCTGAGAGCTTAAAAAATGATGGACCAGCCCAGCATCTATTACAGCCAATTTGATGTCATTCACAGCATGGTGAAAACGATCGAAGATGTGGATTAAAACACTATTTAAACACGGAGTGTGGGGAGTATTATATTGTGTATTGATGGGATATAATGGTGATATTCAAAAAAAAACATAAAAAAAAACAAAGTAATCTATCCGAATTGGGGTTTATAATACGTGATCTTCCCCTAAAACTGGACAAATTGGGTTCGCCACGTTGGAAAAGTCATTGTTCTCGACAAGACCATCCAAGTTAGAGGCTTCATTTGGACGCATTCTGTTTGGCCTGCGAAGGGACATGGAGTTTCTTAAAATGGGGGATCAGCCAAACCATGGGTTTCAACACTATATATTATATATATGGTCTAAATCTGGATGATTTGAAATACCTCCATCTTCGGAAACCCCTGTATGATCCCATGTCATGAGGAGTTGTCAACCTTTTTCCATTTCAATGGAAGGATCAAACCTCAATTCGCCGCAACAGTTCAACAACTGGCACGAGATTGATGGCTTCTTCAAGATACACCGTCGTCTTTCGTTGGGATCCCAAACAGGATCCCAAACGCAATCCAGCGGTCAATACTCCCACCTGAAACCACCTATATCGGACCCTAATTTTTTTTGTGCCAAATGTGTTCATTACTATTATGGTAAACGGAATCGCCTCATCCCATGATTATATAACTGGTGGTGGCTTGGGTTGGGGGAGCTCTCTAAAAACAAACCACTCCCCCACTCCGCACCATGCGTTGCCATTGTTTGAGCAGGCCAGCTTCACCAACTCGTAGTCACCATTAGGAATGTTTAAGCTGACCATTTTGGTGGAGTCAAGATTACCATGATTGGTGGTTATATAATATTCAGATTTACCATGACTGTTGGAACAAAAAAATACTAAACACCTGGCGGTTTTGTCACTCCAAACAAAATTTCGAATTTGTTATTGCTGAATATCAACTAATTCTTGCAATTGTTCAAGAGAACATTTTCAAAAAAAAGGTGGTTGACAATTACAGGGTGCTTCAGGGTTATACAATTCTTTTTTTTGGCGTCATCATAGTCGCTGTCATAGTCCGTGAAAATGGGACCCCCCCATGAACCTTTCAATACAGTAAAAATTGAAAACATTGTTTGTTAGTACTATATATACATATATATATATATATATGTATGCAATATATAGAATATGTCAAAAAAAACATAAATGGGGTTTCCTAAAATGGGGGTACCCAAATAGCTGGATGGTTTATTTCATGGAAAATCCCAAACAAACATGGATGATGACTGGGGGTACCCCCATGGATTGGAAACCTCCAAATGATTTCCAACGAAATCCCCGTATCAACAAGGATTCTATGTCCAATATCTTGGGATGAAAAAACCGCTTCTCCATCTTACAGGGAATGCGACCCGTCGGGAACGATCAAAAAACATCACCATCACCAAGAAACACCATACCCTCTGGTAAACATACAAAAAACTATAAAATCACAATTTTTTTATGGGAAAATCCACTATTTCTATGGCCATTTTCAATAGCTATGTCAGTTTACCAGAGAGTAAAAGATCAAAACATAAAACACCGTAAGACCTCAAAAACATGTTGAGGTAGCAGAAACATCAGAAGACATCCTTGCTTTCCCCGAGCGATTCCCACCAACTGACATTCTATCTCACACATATTCTGGCATTCTATGTGACAAATATTCTGGCATCTGACATATATTCAAACATTCTATCTGCCATACGTTCCTGACATGATACTTGGCATATACTGTTTCACTTTGTCTGACAATCTATCTGACATAAGTATACATAAGTATTCTTCCATTTTACCTGATCTATATTCTAACGTTCTATCTGGCATTTCTTCTCGCATTCTATCTGACAGATATTCGGACATTCTATCGAGAATACGATGGCCAGGAAGCTGGCCATGACCTGCCAGGAATTTGAGGAAGGAGCCGGGATTTTGACATAAACCTCACCTGGTAGGTGGCGAATAAAACATCAAAATAAATATCAAAAACCATTAAAATAACATCGTAGCACATCATCACACACTGTAAAAAGATCCTACAACAAGAAACCGAATAGAGAAAACATGTTGTTGGTTTTTTCCTGAAAATAGGGTATCCAACAAATTGCTGGCTAATCATCTATTTTTCCATTAAATGGATAGCTGAGTTGGCTATATATCCCATTATGTCCGCATTCTTTTTCCATTAATATTCCATTACTAATCCATTCTACCCCCCAATATATCATGTCCCATAGTTAATTGAGTATTAAAGGATCATCATTCTAAGGAACTAAATGTAATGGTTTATGATAGTTAATATCCCATTAATATGATAATTAATATCCCATTAAATCAATGTTACTATCCCAATATATCCCTAGATGGTATATGGATGTACATGGTATATCACTTTCCGCATTCAAGCCTAATGATAAAAGAATAATGTCCGAATAGAGAATAGAGACGAGCAGAGAAGACATTCTTTATAAATCACTACAATGTGGTGCCCCTCAGTCATGATTTGGTTTATAACCCCCATCAACTACAGCCATCATAAACCATAGTGACATTGGAGCTCACAGCCAACTTTGGGTAAACGGGGCCCCACATTGTATTCTATGCGAATTTTCTTGGGGTATCCCATGTTATCCCACCTATTTTCGTCTGCTCATTGTGGCATCCCAGGCGCAGCAAGGAGATTTTCGGCTTCGGGGAGCAGGGCTAAGTCGCCTCTGGAGGACGGTGCCCGCCGGAGCTGATGGTTTTTTTTTGGGGGTGCAGGTGAGGTTAATATGGGTTGATATGGGTTAATGTTGGCTAATGTTGGTTAACAGTTAACAATAGGATATCAATGGGATATGAATGGAACAAAAAACTTGGAGGCGGGTAAGGATATTTTTGTGGCTAAATCCATGGGAATACTATGGTCTTATTTCGAAACGACGAACTAGTGAATAACCCTGGTGATTTGGTGATTGTAAGTCCCCATTTCGTGAAGATTCTATATAATGTAATTAATTATATATAATATATAAATAATATATAGACACATGATTTTAATCATGGTTACGAACTAGTTGCTCAGTGGGATAAGCTTCCCATCCCTGCAATGTGGAGCCCCATAGGTAGCTATGTTTGTTTATGACTATATGTGAATCAGCGTTGTTGGAAATGGCAGATGAAAAAAAAATGGGCTTAAAATAAATGACTTGACCTAAAAGTTGCCACCCTCCGGTTGATAGGGGTTTCTCACATTGAATTGAAGCATACCGTTTGCAAATGTTTGCTACGCGGGGTGGGCCCCACTTGAATACATGCATGTACATAATAGTATGAAATATGAATGTAAGAGAATACCCTAGAATAGCACTTATAAGAGCCTTGATAAAAGACAAGAGGAGAAGACAAGAATATAGAGATGAGACAAATAAGACAAGAGCAGAGGAGGGTGGAGAAAAGTAGAGTCCTCTTCTAAAATCACTAAAGCAGAGTAGAGTAGAGGCAGCTGAATGCTTACAGATCTTCAATGTTCATATCTGCAGGGCCTGCGATGAGGAACATCCCACGGTCCTCGGAGCTGAAAATAACCCTTGCTGATCGGATTCGTCACCATTCCGTAGATTATCCCATTATATCATATCCCATTTATAAATGGCTTCGCCATAGCTCCAGTTGCTAACCCCTTGCGAGGACTGAGGCATGATCCTCCAAGTAGTTTCCCGATTCACACCTCTATTCATAGGGGATGTCCCCTATGTTTCCTATATGTTTTTCCCATATTTGTCCTATGATTAGGTGGGATGATCCAAGTATACCGTTACCGTTCGGTCCACTCCATGGTCGCACCTAGAAGGTCGCTACTCTCCAGCTTGTTCTCATCCTCACAGCTTGTGGCAAATGGGGATTTGACCATCTTCCTAGGGAATGTTATACAAAGATACAAAGTGGGGCCCCGTTTACCATAGCTAAGTTGGTGAACATAACTCCAATAAGTATTGTGTATGATACATACAGAATCATATAGCCATAATATTATAGTTGATGGGGTTTTGAAAACATGGGGCCGAACACATATTCATATTCAACTATAAAATTGGTCCTTATAAAATCTTGTAGATAGGAAGAACACACATGAGCGTTGAGGTAATGTAGTTTGAGATACACACTTAAATCAAGATGGGGTTCAACCAGCCAATATAAGACTCAACAAAAATGGCAGAGATCCCCATGAATCATCACCAAAAAACAAACAAGGATGTAAGCAACAGGAAACCTGTCGTGTTCCTGCGAATTGTACTTGTGAAGATTCTAGAAGTCTAGAGGACACTGGAGTAGAGATGGTCAATCTTTGGTTGAAAAAAGAAAGCTGGTTATGGTTATCTTCCCTAGCAAAACGACTAGAGACTTAAACTACCTATCCAGTTGGTTGAGGGTGTAGAGATGAAATCTGAAAGCACAATTTTCATCAATTTTCTGCAGTCAAGGCTCTTTACAGTACCAGTTATTCCTATGATTATATGGTCAAAAATGTGGTTATAACTCCATAAAATGGAGTGACGTACTGACTTATAGCTGCTATTTCGGGCCATACCCTCTGGTAAACTAACATAACAATGGAAAATCACAATTTTTCATGGAAAAATCCACTATTTCTATGGCAATTCCTAGTAGCTATGTTAGTTTACCAGAGGGTAACTCTCTGACCAACTGCCATGCGATTCCACACGTCCTCCCAATCCGATGACTTCCGGAAGTAGCGCGCCGCATCTTTCGGCACCTTTTTGGTGGATGTCAGCAGGAAAAATGGTGGCTGAAGCATCAAACATGGCTGATTGACCCTAGTGTAAACACAGAAAAAAATGTGGAAACATGAATTCTGTCGGAAAATGGCCTACAAATCATGGGTTTCCAGATCTATATTAGTTTACAGGAGGGTAATCAGCAGAAATGCAGATTCAACCAAGGACATTTGTGAGATGATTGAAGCCATATTCCTGACATTTATTGGACGCATTATTGGACATGTCTTGACTTGTGAGAATTTAAATTTAACTTCCAAGAATGAGCCAAACAAGATATAAAAAGATCATCGGAGCCATAGGACGTGGGGCCCACAGTGGATTGCGAGGCTTACCCCAGCCAAAATGGTATAACATTATAGTCATGGCATATAACTAAGCAAATGATGGGATACAATCCATAATGATTACTAATCCTACAGTCCACAACAGATAGGTTTCCGTTGGCTTCTGACTGCGAAATAAATCTATAATTCAGTCGATTTGTAAACCACTTGCGGACTTGGGGGGCCTCATTTTGTGGGTTCCAACAAGAACGAGCTACTGTATGGGTTTTAGATGAAACATATTGATCTTACTGCCCTTAAGAACGTACCAAATTGGCTGATGAACACAAGCAACAGACACTTTCTCCTCAATCTGGCTAAATGAGAATAGTTCACCTACTTGAAATGTCTGGTGATCTTGGGGCAGTTGCCCTTACCAACCACGGTTTATGGTAGGGTCGCAGTGAAGCTATTGCAGTTCATCTAAATGTGTTACAAGTAGCTTGGGTTAGTAGTGAGTAGCCTGACAATTAAGGCTATCTATAACTATGTACATATGATTCATATGCTATAGTTGAAATGGCATGGTATTTTGCCCAACCTCCGGGCATGTTCTGCGTCAGCGGTGCCACTTTCGACATCAGGCATGAGATTATGATACTCCCCAAGGTACTCTTGGGTTCGAGAACGCCCGACACAAATCAACCATCTCTTATATCAAGTATATTCAATTTACCCTCTGGTTATTTAACATAGCCATGGAAGATGGCCCAATTGTAGATGATTTATAGTGATTTACTTATTACACATGGTAGTTTTCCATGGCTATATATTAAATAACTTAACCAAAGGGTATATCTCCAGATTGGAGATTGGTCAACCCCTTATTGGAGAGGCAAATTTCTCACTGCAGACCAGTGGCACACTCGCCCTTTTCAGAGTCATCACTTTGGTCCTGAAAAAGTGTGAGTTGTGGAAGATGTGGGGCCCCCGTTTACGATAGCTAAGTTGCTTTATAACCCCCATAAATACATTTGAATCAATATACTTAATTTATAAGTATTTATTATAACTATCATAAACCATAGTGAAATTGGATTTTCCAACCAACTTGGCTATCTCGGGGCCCCACGTAGCTGGGGAAGAAACTGAGTTCTGATTTTGATTTCAACTGGTGATCAATTTCCCGAACGCAGCCCTCAGATTTCAATATCCGAAGGCTGGAAAATCGCAGTTGGGGATGCTGGGAAAACACCAACATGCTTTGACCAGGTAGAAGACCACCATTTTTTGACTATCAAGAAAGGACAAACTGGGAGAGTTTGATCCGAAAAAATCCACCCCGACTTCACGAGGTGGTCGGGCACTGGGCGGAGGATCATCTGCCATTGGACCGACTGTTCGGCGTTTCGGCCGACTTGAATTGATCTTGAGCCATTAGATATACAAATAAGATACATATAGGATTTTGGGGTAGCCTATTTTCAAACGAACCAACATGACAGTGCTTCCTCACCAAGAGAACATCATCAAATTACCTTCTCTAGAGCAAAAACCAAGTCGCGAGACTGCCCCCATAGGCCGCCAGCGTTTTGGTTTTGCTTGGGGCGCGTTATTGTACCCTCTGGTAAACTAACATATTCATGGAAAATAACCCATCTATAGATGATTTACCTCTTAAAGCCCCTTAAACATGGTGATTTTACATATGTTAGTCCACTGGATGGTACATCTTTCCCAAATGGTTATGATTCAAATCCACCATGGCCTCCCCGAGCCAAGCAGTTGGCCATGATCGTGTCAGTTCCAAGCATCCAATTGGTTGGTTCAAGCCTCATTTGTGGTTTTGTGTAGTTGTAGTTTTAGTTTTGGTTACTGTCTTATGGTTTTAGTCATAGATATAGTTGTGTCATGTGATATCCTCATTCAATGATCATTTCCACCTCCCCACATTCTCACTGAGATGTGAATGGTATTTAGATATCTATGGTTCTGTCCGTGGTTAAGATTCGCCAATCACAAGAACCTCATGACATTGTTGGGAAACACCAATCTTCACCTTTACATTATCTTCAAAAACAATTGGGACACACAAATCTTAAACCTTATGGTTCAAGCTTGATGAATTTGCCCTTACGAATCAGTTTGTTGGGATACCATCAGCCCTCAACAACATGTCAACAGGAATTTCAGGAGCCGAAAGTAGAGGTACTGTATCACATAAATAAAACCAGATCGAACCGAGGGCATATCCCCTGAAATTTAGCCCTTACATGGGCATATGTTGGTAAAACAATAATAAACCATCCCCAAAATCACCATAAATAGGTGGTATATACCATTCCCAAATGGAAGGTTTATTATTGTTTTACCCACATTACCTGAAATGGCCATTGAACATTTCCAATCTCACTTTTGTTGATCCCTGGTTGCTGCACCCATTCCCGCATGGTCTCAAGGGGTCGACCTAGTGGCCCCCAGGTATGAGTTGCTTAAAAGTCCAATCGAACTACAGTTATAAGCTTCATAAGCCCTATAGTTAACCCACTTACAAAGTGAATTAGCTTTCTAGAAGGCCCAAAATTGTAGAAGAGCACCATCATCTTAGGTTGGCTCAGCATCAGTAATTACAGCGGGCTCACGACCGGCCTTCGTGTCGGATTTTCGGGACCTGAGGCGATCATTTTAGCAAAAAATGATTACCCTCGTGTAGACTTGTATAGATCATGTTATCAGGGAAACCATGGGTGTTCAACGTCTATGTCAGTTGACCCTAGGGCAAGCACCACAAATGATGGCATTTAGCCCCAAAATTGAGTTTTATCATTGTAAACAAACCATTTTTAAGGTGATATGGCGGCTTTCTGATGGAATATCATGTGGACCATGGCTATTCTTGGTTTCGGCAAACAAATACTACTTCAGAGGTAAAGTAGTTTACAGCAACACATTAGAGTATAGTAGGTAGAGTTTTTGATGACCCTTCAGCAAGGAATAAGGTTCACCCAGAACATTGTCATGAGATATTGTGGATGGAAGAAATCCTGCACCAGTTTGTAACTATTGGTAACTATGAAAGACTGTAAATGATGGAATTCCAATGGGATGTTTACCATCTATACCAACTGGTGCAGGATTTCGCAACCATCCGCACTTTGATGGTTTCAACAAAAACATGGCAAGGCAAGAGCGAGGGGGATCCTCGTTCCGCCGAATTACGAAGTGGGATGATACAGAATCTAGAAAAACTTATCCCAATGGTGTAATCATCTGGGATATGGTTATCATGGTCAAAAAATCGTGAGATCTTTACTGCTACAAAATCTTCCTCTTGACCAGTGACCAACTCTCCACCAAGATCTACCGGCTGGGAAAATGGGGACGACTGTTGGCCCTAAGAATCCCATCATCTCCTGATGGTACCATCATCCGAGGCTTGAAATCTGAACATTCCACCAGTTTCATGCCGAGTTCGATTCAAATTACTGATGACATTGATTGAATAAGCAACATTTTCCTGGTTCCAACGCTGCTCCGAAAAAGGAACAAAGAAATTATGTTGGTTGAGCGAGTTCAACAACTCTCGACAGCTGTTAACTTGCGCCACCTCACGAACCTCTTGGATGCTTCCCAGTCTGTTTCGAACGAGAACCATAATTCTCCGAAAGTCATCCTCCCACGCCCAATCAACGACTTGGCAGGCAAGTCATAAGGCTCGCAGCCTGTCTCCGCTAAGAACCACTGCTGTACTGATATCTTTTGCAGGTCAGTTCAGAATCCTGATGAACCAGGTAGGCTATAGGCTATGATCAATACTGGTATCAGCTGGTCACTGCTCATATCATTCCCAATCTTGGGTACCCTGCAGAAAAAAAATAGCTGGTAAAGGCAATATATTCCCATTTGAGCTAGGAACAAGCAAAAACTTATCCCATCTCATCTTACTAGTTGGTTGCAGGGTCACCCTACTATGGGGTAACTCATAATCTCCATTAAACCAGGCAGTAGAATCCTTTATAACCAATCAACAGGGGTATGTTGAACGGCCAATTCGCAAGAGATTCACGTACGAAATGACCCACCCATCCATTTGCTTCATCTCCCCGCTTCTCCCGGCTATATTCCTATGTTGTTGATTGATATTTGGCAGTTCCAATTGTCTGATTTTTTGTTGGTCAATTAAAGCACTGTCAATGATACCCCCTAAAATATCCACAATATCTCCATGAACCAATCTCTTCTGTTCGCTTTCCCCAGAGCCAGGGGCTGGGCCCCGGACACCGCGGCATGTTCCAATCGCCCTTCGGGACATTCGCCGTCCTTCCGTTCGCAGCCACCCGCCGTCCTGAATCAACAAAGATATGGGGATTTCCACGGGATTTTAGAGCTGATTTAGGATAGCTCAGTTGGTGACTATATCACTCTAATTTGACTATGGTCTGTGATATAACTATAATTAATGAGTTTTATGAACATTGATCAACCAACCAACATCATTGGTGGGGCCCACATTCTGGGATTTTCCAAGCCCAAAAAAGGCTTTCTAAGGCATGGGGAAACCATAGTCATCCCAGTTGTTGGCAAGTTTTTGTAAGAAAAGCACTGATGGTCAGGGTTACCCCTAGCTAAGGAAACACCAAGAGTGGCAACAACACGTGAAAACAGTAGAGTCATCAAGTCAAAGTGATATGGTTTCGTCTGAAAATAGAACCAACATCCAATGGTTTATCATCGTGTCCCGCGGTTGAATTGCATTTTTCAGAGTATATCCCACCTCTGTATCTTGAAGCACTAAAACGTGGGATTTCATCAACCTGCCAAGGGCGGTCCTTTTCCGAAGGTCGGTCCAAACCATGCCTTTGGAGCAGCAAAATGAGACCTCAGAGGTGCTTCTTTTTGCTCTCCTAACTTTGGTTGTTATGGCTGATGATTACAAGGTGATGCCCCACAGTTGGGTAAGTTGGTTTAGAAGCAAGTCAACTAGGAATTATCGTAGATACATGTAGATATATCTTCAGTTCATGGGCTGAAACCAAGCCAACCCATACCTGGGCTTTGAGGAGTTAAAAACTTGTATATATGGAGGTTTCCTAAAATAGGGGTACCCCCAAATCATCCATTTAAATAGGATTTTCCATTATAAACCATCCATTTTTGGGTCCCCCCATGTTAGGAAACCCCCATATTGCGTGCCATGGGAAAAAAAGGGTTGTTATGGTCATCCCACCATGAAATTGGAAATCCTTGTGTATTGATATTTGGGATTTGCTTGAAAATAGTGCACCTCTAAATCCATCGTTAATCCTCATTATCCCCATTAAATGGCGATTTCATTGGGGGCATACCCTGATTTTCAGACAAACCCATATTTATTGGCCATGATTTAGTTCCTGTTTCGACAGACAGTATGATCGTGATAATGACCATCCCCCAATTTTTATGGATTAATCTAAGCCAACTATTAGACATACTTGGACTTGGACACGGCTGGAAGTGGGGATCAAATTGATGGTGGTCCCTTCAGGTATGTCAGTTGTGATGGGTGATTTACTGAAAAAAGTTTGGACTTGATGGATATCTCACCAGCAAACATGCTGGGATCATTAAACCTATACAACATGGAAACAGCTGGAAGTGCAGTCAGCCAAGCTGCCAAGCTGGAACACATGGAGATCTTGACACTGAATGTGAGACACTACTTGGGCAGGTGGGGTTATAAATGGCTAAAATTATGATAATAACCTCAGAACCTCCATATGTTGGGTATAATCCGTACAACTATGGTTAGATAGCCCACTTCTTGGTGGAAATCCGGAGTGTGGGCCCATTACCAGCCCATTGGATTGACATTAGGGTTTAGTGTCCGTATCCGAGTAATTTCAGCCAGAAAATGAACCACTGTACCAGCAGAACCAAAACACCTAAAACCCATAAATCATGTAGGTCATCAGCCAAGGTTGAAAAAACCAGGGTTTTTTCTCAATCAGGAAGCGACATTTCACCACCTATTACTGTCATTCTCGGTCCCTTGGATTTCCATAAAAAGGATGACATCGGAAATTTCCATAGGGAAAATTGGGCTATGACCCTGGTAGCGGAGAGAACTGTTGATAACCTATGACAGTTGGGATGGGGAAGGAACCATGGGTGTATAACCTGCAACAATTGGGAAAGAACCTGCACGAAATGCTAATTCAAAACTGGTCACCGACCAACAAAAAAAAAAGTTTTGCTATGTTTACGTACTTTTCCTGGATAAATTCTATGAATGGATCATTCCTTGAAATCACAGCGCCAATCTGGGTTTCAGTGACGGGATCTTCGCATCCACAGCTTTCACCTGGCAAACGCTTCAGGATTTGTGGCTTTTTGCGGTGAGCCTTTCACATCCCAAAGAGTGGTAACCTTCACAAAACCACGATGATGGGGATGAAAACAACAAAATCGATGGGAAGATACTCTGGGAATGCCTTGAATACGCCGAAAATTTGCAATATTAGGAAACTCGGGTATCATGGAACTTTATTAGCAATTTGGATGGACAATTGGAGTATCACCAACAAGAATTGGATAATAAGGATGGGTCCTACAACCATTGAGACAAGGGTCCTTTTGTTTCTGGATATTGGCGGTTCTAAAACATCACCTGACATCGGATCCATAAGAATTATTTACCCGGGAAACCAGCTGGTTATGACTGACGTAGCGAACTGGAAAATCACTTTCTTTTTAATAATAAATAAATCATCATGTTTATCATCTACACATGGGCCATTTACGCTATGTTAAATGACCAGAGGGTAGCTCCAAACACCTTTCTTTTTATTTTTACACCCTCCACATCTTCATCTACTCAAGACTTGCCCAGTTTGTCAGTTTGAAGCCAAAGAAAGTGCACGATTCTGAGGATCCACCCCCTAAACTCTGCACATTAAAATGCACATCATAGCAAAGATCAGTAAAAGTTGATGGTGTAAATCTGGTTTGGTTTCTGTTTTTGTCTTGAAAACAATAACACGTCAAAAATCCTCGATGCTAGCCGAAAAAAAAAAAACATGTGTTTTCCTGGTGAGTCGAATTTCCCATGGCAATCAAAGAACTCATTAAAACTACATAAGAAAACGTACCCAAGATGAATAGATCCAAGACTCACCTAGGGAATCGTTTGGGGGATATGTATTCTCAGGGGAAGGATCATCCATGTATTAAAGTATGAAGCAACCATTTATTATCCCGTGTGATCCCTTTCTATCTTTCACGATCCTACTCCAGTATTATTATAATATAATCTTATCCCAATCGTTTTATAGTCGGGGAAATGGGGCTTCAAAACATGTCTAAGCTTAGACAGCCACATTGGTTCTTTCTCTGGTTAATATATACTTATATATCCATTTTGGGAAACTAGATAACATGCAGAAAACTACCCAACTACCCTACCCAGGAACAACTACAATACAACTACTGTACTTTCCTTTGCTTGGAACCCTTGCGCGTCTCGTCTTTTTGGAAACCAGCTAATAATCTTCAACTACCCAGGGTTTAAAAAGATGAGACGCAGCCCCTCCATCGCCATCGCCATGCCATGCTGCCTCCGCAACACGCAGCTTTTCCACTGACTCCAAATCAGGGATGAAGTCCTGGGAAATCGAGATCCACGTGGAAAAAACCGTCAAAATATGGGAATGAGTCAAAATTTAAGCCCCAGAAGGGACCACAGATTGGAATGTCTATGTTTAGTATTAACGTTATCCAATTTTAGGGGTATCTAATTCTGACCCATACCCATATGTCAACAATATTTTGCCATCGTAACTTAGCTTGGACACAGTCATAGTGTTTATCTTAACCAAATCGAGGTTCGGACCAAAAGACATTGGATTTTAGCAAACAAAAAATAGGACTGTGGCAGAATCGTGGAGCAAACGCCAAACATGGGGAGTTTGTACCAAACTACAAGTGTCAAGCTGAACATCAAAGAGGGGGATTCGACTAATCAGGTTGGCGACCTTCACCCCGCAACTTTTTTATTTTACCAACGGAAGCAAACATTTCAGGTATTTCACCGAGAAATAGTACATGTTTTGCAAAGAACATGGAGATTTTGATGTACATTGACTGAAAAAAACAAACATTTCCCCCCAACACTTGACGAACATAACATATATGCACGAAAAATCATTTAAAATATCATAGAATATCTTAAATTCAAACTACGAAGATCTCAGCCATTATCTGGGTAAATTATAGTTATTCACTGACCTGAAATAAGGACATTTTGGGATAGTTCACCTATAATAACCATCATTCCAGTAAAGTCGTTGTGAGGTCGTTGTGATTTTTCAGCATCTGAGAAGCGCACACGATAAGGAACTCGGACCGCCAACGGTGAGAACCTGCCGGGGCATGGCGATTTCGGCGATTTGGACAAAAAACATGGGAAAACTGAGATGAAACCGCGGGAATGTGATAGGAATATGGGAGATATCATTTCAACTGGACAAATTAGGCAAAACACTGGAAAGGCATATGGAAAAACACTGGACAATTAAGATGAAACCAAGCATTCTATGGGAATATTAAAGGAATCTTGTGGGATATCATAGGAATATAGTATAACCATGTATAACCAACAGTAAACAATACAGGACCTTGACTCTCAAAGCCCACGCAAGGCGAACAAACATAGCACAAGCTGGTAGTTCTCCCAGAAACTTGCATTGTCTCATTTCACTGGATTAATGGTGGATTATCCCTACTGGGGAATAGTTTTATATGGTATTAAGGCAATCTTTTCCGACTAACTGATTGAATCCGGAATCGGAGAATGATGAGTACTATAACAAAACAGCAACGCATTTGAGAACAGTTTGAGTACATTTTCCCAAGGCAAAAGGGCTCACCATGGAATTTTTATCATTCCACATGATTCTCTATACCAATCCAATTGTGCTGGGATGCAGATAGAAACAGTATTGGGGAAGGGCCGAGAGGGTATGGTTCAGATGGGGGTTACCTAAAATGGGGGTACCCCTAAGTCATTCATTTTCATAAGATTTTCCATTATAAAACATCCAATAATAGGAGTGCCTCCATTTTAGGAAACCTCCACATAAAACCAAAGGACATCTAGGGACAGAGAAATGGACTGGCAAGGGTATTGATCCAAGTTTTGGGGTCCAGAAATTGTATACATAAGTGGATCAAAAGGAGTAGTTAGTACCCTCTGGTAAACTAACAGTTTGCTATTGAAAACTGCCATTTATAGATGGATTTTCCCATTAAAAATTGCCAGTTTCAATAGCTATGTTAGTTCACCAGAGGGTAGTTTAAAACCTGGGACAACATGGATGACCCAAATACCAACTGAGATGATCCTCAAAGACCTTCAAGGAAAAGCCATTACAAAGACAGTTCAGCAGTGTTCAAAACCCTGTGTTGTCCCTTTATACTGGTTGGGTGAGAACGGGATTCGCCCAATGGATTGTGATATTCCTCAATAATTGGATCCCCTATAATGATTACCAGTAGTGCCGCACAAGGCGGTGGCGGAAGTTTCAGGAATAGCAAACTATAGGAGAGGTGAGTTGATGGCTACGTTCTTGCCGTCTCGCTTGGGTGAGTACCTAGCTAAGGTGGTTGGAGCGTCGGCCTATCTATCTGTCTATCTATCTGCCTGCCTAACTAACTGACCAACTGACTCACTGACAAAGAGAATTGCCTAACTAACTGACTAACTGACTGACTGACAGTGACTAACTGACTAACTGACTAACTGACTAACTGACTAACCGACTAACTGACTAGCTGACTAACCGACTAACTGACCAACTGACTAACTGACTAACTGACTAACTGACTAACTGACTAACTGACTAACTAACTAACTAACTAACTAACTGACGAACTGACGAACTGACTAACTGAGTAACTGACTAGCTAACTAACAAACTAGCTGACTAACTGACTAACTGACTAACTGACTAACTGACTAAATGACTGACTAACTGACAAACTAACTAACTAAGTTGTTAAGTTGTTAAGTTGTTAAGTGGTTAAGTTGTTNACTAACTGACTAACTGACTAACTGACTAAATGACTGACTAACTGACAAACTAACTAACTAAGTTGTTAAGTTGTTAAGTTGTTAAGTGGTTAAGTTGTTAAGTTGTTAAGTTGTTCAATTGTTAAGTTGCTAAGTTGTTAAGTTGTTAGTTCAGTTAGCTAANTTGTTAAGTGGTTAAGTTGTTAAGTTGTTAAGTTGTTCAATTGTTAAGTTGCTAAGTTGTTAAGTTGTTAGTTCAGTTAGCTAACTGACATCTCAAAATGTGCTTACTAACTAACTGACAAACTAACTAACTAAGTTGTTAAGTTTTTAAGTTGTTAAGTGGTTAAGTTGTTAAGTTGTTAAGTTGTTCAATTGTTAAGTTGTTAAGTTGTTAGTTCAGTTAGTGAACTGACATCTCAAAATTTGCNTAAGTTGTTAAGTGGTTAAGTTGTTAAGTTGTTAAGTTGTTCAATTGTTAAGTTGTTAAGTTGTTAGTTCAGTTAGTGAACTGACATCTCAAAATTTGCTTATAACCCTCAGTTTTTGACACTTTTGACTTCCAAATGTGCTTGGCGCCACAACGGCGTGCGCTTTTTCGACATCGGATGGCCATCGAATCGTCCAAAAGTGGCCCGAGCATGTGGTGTTTTTACACTTTTCACTTCCAAAATGTGCTTCGCGCCACAGCGCCGTGCACTTTTTCGACATCTCAACTTCCAAAAGTTGTCCGATCGTGACAGTTTTTAACACTTTTTACTTCCNCACTTTTTCCACAGCTCAACTTCCAAAAGTGCTCCGAGAATGACAGTTTTTAACACTTTTTACTTCCAAATGTGCTTCGCGCCACAGCGCCGTACACTTTTTCCACAGCTCAACTTCCAAAAGTGCTCCGAGAATGACAGTTTTTAACACTTTTTACTTCCAAATGTGCTTCCCGCCACAGCGCGATGCAATTTTTCATCTCTCATCTCCCCAGATGTCTCCGCACCCGCCGCTTTAGCGAGCCTACTGTTCGACCCTCCGGAGCCACAAAACATTGGAAAAATAGTGTTTCGCGACTTTCCTACCTTTTCGCGCACCTGCATCTCTTCTCTTCTGACTTTCTCATCTCTTATCTTCTCTCTTCTGACTTTCTCATCTCTGNTCTCATCTCTGATCTTCTCACTTCTGACTTTTCTCACCTCTGCTTTTCAACTGTCCATATTGTCGGAAGTTTCACTTCTAAACTTCCTTCGATTAGTATCACATTCCTCAATAATTGGATCCCCTATCTATATCCTCAATAATTGGTTCGTTAGTATGATCCCCTATAATCATCAACCAACCTGCTCACTGGATCACGTCAACCGCTCCCTGCTCACCGCCCCCTGGCCTATCTGTCTCGGCATTGGCAAAGTAATCGACCACCTAACGCGTCAAGGTGCACCGGTGGTGCTCCAGGTCAGAATCAACGGTAGGGTTTCTGGTGATCATCAAACATCACTGGAACTGCACCTCACCTAGGGTGCAGAATCTTGAGTTGGCTGCGAGAAATTTAAGGCTCAGGCATATGCCTTGTTCTTGGTTCCTTTAGCCCAGGTGATTTAGAACTCTGAAAGGGGGCCATATCTGTGGGATTGATCTCATCTATCTCTTGGCTTGTCGATTTGCTGCGAAGTTGCTGAGATGTTAAATCCATCTTTACCCCAGCAAGCACAAACAATCAGTCTGGTAAACCTGCATGTTTTTTTGTTCCTGGTGAAATTACATCCATATACTATTGTTAAAAACATGTGGTTGCTATATTGTATCATTTTCCAGTTGGCTTCCCCTTGATTAAACCAGAACGGTCTAATACAGCCAAATACAAAAGGGTGACCTAACTGGGCTCAACCAAACACCAAGCAGACCTTCCGCTAGGACCATCTCAAGATTGTTTTCCGGGTTGTTTTGCGGGCGGTAAAATCAACAATTCTCGTAATCAAATAATATCCATGTAACCAACAATCCACACATTTGTTTTGTTTCTTTCGGTTTCACCATGATTTGTGTATCTGATTTACGGATTTTGATGGGGTTGCACCCCAGGCCATCTGTGTAATGCAGTCCATTCTCCGCAACCTCAGCAGATCCCAGCTGCCTCCTTTTTGAATTGTTCACCAGACTGGGCCGGGAGAAATGATAGCCGAAAACGAAACAGAGTGTGCACGACTGCAGTTGTCAGGGTAAAATACATCACCTTGCTATACCCTTTCGTGATATAACATGGGAATGGGAAATCATCATTAAAACAGGTAAAGAATCTATGAATAGGCCATTATTCATAGACGTGTTAAGTCACCTGCTGGAAATTCCCACAGCAGGCATTCTAGAGAGGTGTAAGTATCCCAGGAGTAGATCTGGGTAAAGTGTAACAATTCCTGCACGAATGAGAAACAATTCATGGGATAATCCCCCTTACGAACCACAATCTTCTGGTGAGGTCTGTCAGTGATTTCTTGTTCATAGCTAATCTTTGCTGCCTATCACAAAGTCCATTTTGTGGCAGATTTTGTTCAATGCATATATCATCTGGGTTCGTGTTTTGGGGCCACTGAATGCTTAGGCTAAAAACGAATCCGTCAACCTACCGAGTTTCCCAGATTCTCACAGTGGGTTGCTGTTCCAAGTGACTCGGGGTGGATTGGGCTTGCAAATGCTTGGGGGCTTCGAAAAAGGGTACGAGATTCCTGCTGGATTCCAAAACATATATCCCCAACATCATCCATGGTCAGGTTTGCCAGTGAGGCTGCTATGAGTCATACGCGCAAAATCATATATTCATTTGCTGAAGGAACCCCGGAAAAAAAAAAAACTAAACAATCTCCCTTTTTAGATTCCCCAGTATGGATTTCGCGTTGAAATAAGCCAAGGCGTCGACTCATGACTCATCCAGGTCATGTTAATTAATTGAGCCAACAAACTCTCTGGCAAAGCCTGCGACCTGAAGCCAATGGAGTAAACCCCAAACCATCAGTTTCCAACGTTTGTACATTACGAAATCGCCAAGTTGCTGAACAGAACTCCAATTTCACTATGGACTATGGTGTATAAATGTTTATAATACCTATATGACATTATATAACTATAATATTGATAAGGTGAAACTAAACCAACAAACATCACCGAGGGGCCCCACATTGCAATTGTGTTGAGTTTGGAGAATTGCCAAGAATTATGGAGTAACATGGAATAAACATGATATATCGTTGACAGGCCTCAATGATCCTCATACAACATGGGCCCCGCAAAAAGTTGTTTGTTGGTTTAGTTTGACTCATCTAAGTTAACCCAGTTCCAAACCCAGTGTTTAACCAATTCAGCAAAGGAAATGGGGCATCACCTTGCATTCCAATAAACCATGACATATCAACATGTTTCTTGCTTCCAACCGGCATGTTTCATGGTAAAAACCCCCATTGTTGATGGTTCAAAAATCCTTAACTTCTAGATAGCTAAGTTAGTGAACATAGCAAAAAACTAGGTTTCATGGGGTGAAACTAAACCAACAAACGTAACCCAACGCACCTTGTGGTTTACCCATGGTTATCCCATGGATCATCCGTGCCATCCGTGGGGATTTCCCAGGTCGCCGGGCCAAACTGAGTCGGTCCAGCATTTCGCCGGTGTCGTGCTGGCGGGGACGATTGGAAGCGTTTCAGATTTACTGGTACAATATTCAATGGCTTGGTTAATGGGAAAAATTACAGGAAACCATGGATTTTCCCATCAAATATAGGGGTTTCCTGTAAATTTTCCCTTAAACCAATCCAATGAAATATCACACCTGCAAACAACAAATGGGAATGAGTCAAAATTTAAGCCCTATGGGACCACAGATTTTAGTCTATGTTTTAGTATTAACAATCCAATTTTAGGGGTATCTAATTTTGACCCAAACCCAAATCTGGAAAGGGTGATTTGGATATCTTTGGAAGCATTTGGAAGGTACTATGAATATATTTAAGCATGTTTTTCCATCGGCGTCGCACCATCCGCCCTCGGTAGACGGCATAGTCCGTGTCTACCTGCCACGGCCGTTGAAGAACATCTGAGTGGAGAATGGTTAAATAATGTGAAATATGACTGGCACTGGACCTTGATTCAATCCAAAAATATTGGACAATCTGATTGGTCTGATTGGCTACCTGTTGGTTGGATTCGGAGTGGTTAATGCGTCTAGTCCCTCTCCCATTCTATGAAACACCCACTATTTCTGGTCCACCAAACCGAGTAGATCCAGTACTTTACTACCAGGGGAAACTACTATATAGGAGGGGATCAACACAAGGATGAAATTGCAACAATTCACCTGAAATCTGGGGTTGTCTGGGCATGCCTAAACTAACCACAGTTTGCAGTGACGTCGCAGTGAGGTTGTTGTTGTTTATAGAGGCCGTTGGGGCTTAATGTTGGGAACAACAGTGATGGGTGAACCCGTCAGAAGAATTCTCCCGGTCAGTTAAGTCGTTATTTCCACAAAAACCCGTTGTTAATGCCCCTTGTTAATGCTGAATACCTGTACGTACTTGATGATAGGTTGGTTCAATCCCAAGATGTGAATGGAAAAAAACCACAGAAACAGAACACATGTGTGGAATGTGTTTAAAGTTTAAAGCCTTTGTGCTTCCAGAATGTCCAGGCTGTCTTCATAATCGTTTCAACCATTGTAGGAGGGGGCAGCTAACCTACAAAGTGGTTCATCACCCCATCTACATATCTATATCTATAGATGTCCAGTATCCAACATCAAAAATTAGTTAAACTATAGTTAATCTATAGCTATACAGATTGTGGGCCCCAAAGGGGCGACACATTGGTCGCAGAAATCCTCTGCTCCGAGGGTCCTCCCGGACTCCCGGGACTCCCGAGCCGTCTTGGCTTTGGATGATGCGTCATCTGCGGCTGCGTCGATCTGGCGGATCCAGGTGGCTGAAAACCCCACTGGCGGCTTCGCCGACTTTTTCATGACCCCAAAACCAATTGTTGGTTATGTGGGAAAAAGACAGTTATGTACACCCATTGATCCTATTGAGTTTGAGTTTGGAGCCATAATGGGTGTGCAACTATTTTCCCCTAGATAGGCAAAACACATACCTTGGTTTACAAACATCAGAGGGTATTTCACAGGATGTAAAACAAAAACAATATAATACTTGGTTTTGTCAACAAAAATCGAGTGGGTGTGACATCATGACATTTACAATAGGGAGAACACATTTTAAACATTGGATTTTAGATGATTTTAGATGATTTTAGGAGATATTTCGTCCCAGGATTGCTTGGTCCTTTCACCCACCCTAACCGTGCTTTGAAGTTGTAACTAATCCAAATCAAAAACGGATCAACCCTGCTTAACAAAAACGTGCAGTTAGAACTATTGAACACCCCGAAAATTGCGGGTAACAGTCATTCATGATACCCGGTGAATGTATGTACACATTTTATTTTTGCTGGGTCTCACCCGTAAAACTAGCAAACAGAATCAAGAATTGATCTTGTTGATTGTTCCAACCTGATTGAAACATATATGCCATTTTGGATCATTGTGCCGCATAGGAGGAATAAGAAACAAACCAACAACCTTTTTCAGCTACAGATCAGTGATTGTTGTTGATCTGGCGGAAACTATCAATAACAATTCGAACTGTGCTAAACCCAATAGAGTAATAAATTATAATGATCTCCGATTGGGTTTATATGGGTTTATCATTGGGTGTACCCCTATTGGGGATGAAGCAAAAAGACACTCAAATTGTTGGCAATTGGGATTGTTTATTATTGGGTTCTACTACATGAGTAAATGCGTCAGAAACGGGAAAAAACATTGGACAATTCATTCAGAGATGTCATATTCTGTTGTGGGTTGTTGACATGGTTAATTTTGGATACATGTGTGTAGTCGGTTGGTATATTTTACCGTTAGCTGAAAAGCAACCTGTAAAACACGACTAACAACATCGCTTTTTCCACGGCTGGATAGTTAAAAAAATCTAGATGTAACTGGGACATATTCCGTTTTTTCGTGCATTGTAAACACATACTGACCAATCAAAGGGTTCACAAAGGGAAGCCTAAAAAGACTACTGGGAAAAATGCATATTTGAGGGGGAAGTGTCCACTTTTGCTGTATTGTTTTCCTGCAACCAACCTCTGCTACTGACCAAGAATTTTATAATCTGGGTAAAGTACCATTATTGAACGAATAATTCACCAATCTGAAAGAACATGATTTTGGGGATAGCCCCTTTGAGTAAGCATCATGTCTAGTGACATCACACTAAGGTTGTGCTAATTTACCATGCAACGTGTCTGTTGGTGGTTCTGCTTGATGGACAATTTTGTTCCAACATGTTTTCACTTTTTACTTGTCAATGTCTCTAGATTCCAAACCACATGGACATGAAAAAACACCAGGACAATAGTTGGAGGGCCATTGTGAGATCGCCAATCCTTCCAAGGGGGTGTCCCAAGCGTTTTTTTTGCTAAGTTTTTCTTTATATACTCATATGAGCATGGTTTCTGTGAGATTTTTCACTTTTTTTTGGATTACGAACCAATAAAACATAGCACAAATCGGAACCATGGATCAATGTCTCCCCTCTGTGATGACCTAGAAATCAAAACACACGTCATTTTTTCTCTCAACTGGCCAAATCGTATGTTTGTTGTACCCTCTGGTAATCAAACGTGGCAATGGAAAAACCTCTATAAATGGAGGTTTTATGGGAAAATTATCTATAAATGGTGGATTTTCCAATTGCTATGATAGTTTACCAAAGGGTAAATCATCTTGACGGATAAAGTAATCGAGATCAATCAAGTATATATGTCTTTTAGAATCTTCCGCAGACATGTGCAGCTTTGTGTGGAACGAGTTTTGGGCTAGAACTATGTGCGTTCGTCTCGACCACCGTGATTTTTGCTCTAGAAACACTGCTTTCCCCCCGGCAAGTACCATTGCTCTTGGGAGATCGCTGTGAAAATCCGGTCTGAATCGCCGGGGTGAGGCTCCCCCAACCCAATGTGGAAAATCCTCCAAACTAGAAACAATGTCTTTCGAACACGTTTGTTCAACCCAATCGGGAGGGATCACCCTGACCCCAGTCCAAAACGCCATCCAATTCGGCAACAAAATGGTAGTACTCTTCATCATCTTTCAATGACTGCAAAAGATCCGTTTTGGATATATGTTTGACTCCGGATAGAACTTGGCATTGGATTGGTTTAAGGGAAAATCTACAGGAAACCATGGATTTTCCCATGAAATATAGGGGTTTCCTGTAAATTTTCCCATTAACCAATCCATTGAACACTTGGCAGATTCGTGCAAATTCATCATTTCAATCTTCATCCCTGACCTCTTCGTCCATCGTCCTGAGTTCCACCCTTCATCGGTGAGGTCCCACAGTGGTCGCAGATCCCATGGTGCTACGCATAACCCAACTTATCAGTTGTTTTGCCCCTGGTTTTTTTTCCTCAGTGTTCTCCATTTCCCATTGCAAGGTTCAAATATGGAGGTTTCCTAAAATAGGGGTACCCCCAAATCATCCATTTTAATAGGATTTTCGATTATAAACCATCCATTTTTGGGTACCCCCATTTTAGGAAACCCCCAACTAAGTCTCTTAGGTTTTACAAAAAAACACAGCATGTCACTAATTAGTTTGGCTCCGGACATGATTTTCTACTTTGGGGGGGTGCAATACAGGGTGGGGCCCCCTAGTTATAAATTGGTCTACTACCCAAAACTACAGTTCTAACCATCATAGACCCTAGTTAACCAAGTTATTTCCGTCAATTTAGCCTCTGGTAATCAACCATGGCAATGGAAAATCCACCATTTAGTTCGAGGATTTTCCCAGCTACAAACCTCGCTCCTTGCTATGTTTGATGACACCGGAGGGTAGCTATCTGCGGGGCCCGAAACCCACGCAGCAAAACATGTCAGAGCTCACAGATTCCACCACTTTGTCCAGCTCCCTGAAGCCTCAGAACAGCAACCAACGCAGGGCAGAGAAGGGCAGTGAATGTTCAACCGGCAACACTAGAAGTGGCTTTTTTTAGATGCTAACTTCGCCAGTTTTTACCCTCTGGTAAACTAACAGTTTGCGAACTGGAAAATCCTCATTTTATAGCTGGGAAAATCAACTATTTCTATGGCCATTTTTCAATAGCGAACTGTTAGTTTACCAGAGGGTAAGTTGTCCAAAAAATTGTCCAAAAGTTGTCCACCCCCAATTGTCTTTCGAAAGCTGAGCCTCATGGGAAATCCTTCAATTTCTTAGGCGGTGGTCTGTGCCAGCGCGAGGACACTCAAACAGTGACCCGCTGGAGCACCAGTAGTTGACCCAATGGGGTCACCAAGCATGCCATGAAGGTGTGGATACCGTTTCATCCTAAAAGAACGGACCCAAAACTGAGTGATCCAAAGGGGTATACCAAGGATATGCCACAACATTGCAACAGGGAACCTGGGAAAGTGTGAAATGCTTTCTTGAGGTCAAGCGAGAATAAGTAATGTTAACCTAAGATTAATTAACCCTTATAATTCACTAGGGAGGTATCCTCAATTTATAGTTTTCTGAAATACGATTGAAATTGGTACCCCTTTATTTATAAACTGTTTAGCAAAATCATTGGTTAACCTCACATCCCATTATATCCACACATATCGACACTGTATCCACATGATTTCCCCATTATAGATATCCCAAAAAAGCCTGTCGAATCGTAATACATGACAAATGGCTTCTGCTAAATTGTTTCTGCTTCATTGAGCTTTGCTGATTGATGGGCTAATGTGATGGTAGATTTACAGATATTTACAGTCAAACCATGTCCTTTTACCATCCAAATAAATACCTGAATTGTCGTACATGATATACTTTGCCTATCTTAGATACCCTACAAAAAACACAATTCTTAGCTGGTGAACATAGATATTCCCATTATAGCAAAAGATTAAAGGATTAATTTCTACCCATCCAGTTGGTTAGATCATATATATATATATGTTTATATATAGCAAACCCTAAAAATCATCAACTCAGCATCAGCCAACCCATACGAGGATGAATGTAACCGTTCACCAGCTATCTTAACTCATACCCCACCGTTCACTAATTGTTTGCACAGCTCCCCATGTTGTAATGAACAAATATCCATTACCAATCAGTCCAACCCATCTGATGGTGATTTCCCGATCGTTTCGCTGGCGAACGCCGCATGAAGCATTGCTTCTGCTTAACCAAGGCACCATCTGTTGCGGGTTTGTAGATGTATTTTGCCTCTCCTGCAACCGTTTTTGCTGATTCGAACCCAACAAAAAACTGGTAATCTTGGGGTCAATCATCCACTTAACACCGAACCAGTAGTGGCAAGGATGCGGATAATAGCAGTCTTTGCTGGTAACGACAACTGAAATCAAAATAGACATTCCACAGACATGTGACGAAGTGTTTCTCCTCACTTCTGTCTTAGCTTCCTTGCGACTCGCTAAGACTAATCAAGCTGAATTATAGTGATTCACTAATCTGGAACATAACTGACATAAATGCAGAAGTCCGGCTATGGGGATGCTTCCCTTTACGAACCATCATTCGATGTGTGAAAATCCAGACTAGTTCAGGGGGGGAAACACATGACAACAGGTTGAAAAAAAAACATGGTGTACAATAACCTCATCAAGGTTAAATCTCGGTGGATGTGACGGATGTGAAAAACGCATCTGTCTACCTAGAAGAAACAAAAAAGGTATCTACATGGGTGTTGTATGACAATATATCGACCCCAAATCCGAAGGTTTATTGTCAGTTTCAAACCCTATATTATGTGTACATGTTTTTTGAGGGATAAACCATCTTCACACACACCCGCATCCCTGTGGCCAGAAATTTCTCAGTTCTGATCATTCATCGTCACTAGAGATAGCAATTATAGAAAACGACAGAACAAACGTGACATCTGGTCATCCCCATTTTTTCCATGTGTAAAGAATCCACAAATGAGCAGTTTCCAGCCAGCGATGTTTGAGCTCAAGTGCCATGAGGGCATGCTTCCCATTAAATGGAGGTTTCCATGCGGTACCCGTATTAATGGATGTTTTAAATATATGGAAAATCTTATCAAAAAATGGATGATTTGGGGGTTCCCCCATTTTAGGAAACCCCCAAATGAGAACAATGAATAATCCATTGGAATTTTGGGATGTAAAACCTTGAACGTTTGTTATTCCAATCATCCGCCAATGGCAGCATCATTCTTGGGCGTGCGGCATGTTCCCCCAGAAATCTCACACCCTACAGTTAAGGCCCTTTACCAGTTGTAAATGGGTTATGTATGGCTACAAATTAGGTTACAAGTGACTCATTACTGGTAAAGGGAACTGTATAAAATCTTGAATTCTTCCCCATCTTGGCCAAACCCTTTTCTTTCTGTTTCCAAAACCCGGGTTTCATTACCTGCCCCCCCCCCGGCCAACCCCCCCGGCGAGCGCACCGTGTTTCTTGCCCGGGTGCAGGAGTGCGTTGTCCTGGCCAGGGCTTTGACATGAGCACATCATTGGATTGGTTTTAGGGAAAATCTACAGGAAACCATGGGTTTTTATCATCAAATAAAGAGGTTTCCTGTAAAAAAACCCTTAAACCAACCCAGTGATGATATATATGTGGGAAAATATAGTTCGCTTTTAGTTCTATATATAATATATATATATATGGAGAAATCTATAGGGAAATTCAATACTATATAATGGCAACTACAGTGAAAAAATGATGGGGAAGAACTATAGTTATGCAGGGAAATTCTTCAGGAATTTATAATTGAAATAGATGACAATATCAAATGATACTGTGAAATGGGGGTTTCTTAAAATACGGGATCCCCAAAGCCGTAGGTTTCAATACTAACATGGCGGAAATTTGGATGATTTGGGGGTATACCCCCATTTTGGGAAACCCCCAAATGTCCAAATGATTATTTGCTCCATAACTATGGCCATATACTAGAATATCAATGGGAATACAATGGGAAGTAGTGAACAAATGTCAGCATGTACAATGTGGGGCCCAAGTAAACGCAATCGCTAAGTTGGCAAATATAACTCGTGGTTTATGGTACTGATAACCTAGAACTTTAGTCAATGGGGTTAAGAAACCAACTTGTAACTAAGGGACCCAAAAAGAAAAAACACGAAATAAGAAGAACTACACATACAATATAATGGAAAATTATGTTCATATGGAATCCGTTACTTTTGGCACATGTTCATTCTGTGGATCCACCCAACTAAAGTTTACACAGGGTAGTTAAAACATGATGAAACCGCTTGCAACTTTTGGCTTGTGGCACTTTTAGGGATGCTCAATTCCCACAAACTTACCACAGAAAAAACGAGCATAGACATGGAACTAATGGAAACTAATAGCAAACAACTAAGATATATATATATGTATATGTATATGCATTAAACTATCCTTCACCAAAGTCTAGACATCTTTTTGACAATTAAACTGCCCGTATCTTGTTGATGAAAACTGGCAAATTCACCAGTTTCCTTTGCAGGTTAAAGCACTTCAATCGCCACTTTCTTGTTAAGCCATGTTAAACCAATGAATCCGAGGTTTGACAGTTGGATTTCCACGTTTACTGGTTAAACAAGGTTAAATCCCCAGTTTTTTGATGGTTCATATACCACCCACTCCATGGTTTCAACATGTTTCAACCACGTTTTCCCCGAAATCATCGGTTGTGGCGCGGTCATCCTTGGGACCGTCTTCTGCACCACTGTCATCCTCATCCTCGTCCTGGTGGTTGCTCTCTGGGAACCAATGGAAGTTTCCATGAGGCTACCCCAATAGCTGGATGGTTTATTTATGTCTATTTCATGGAAAATCCGAAAATCACATGGGGCTCAAAATTATCAACCCAATTTCATTGGTTGGTAAAAATGTTAATTGACCAGTAAAAATGGAGCCATTTTTGGTACCAGAATTTTGAGCCATGGCCACATGGATGATTTGGGGGTACCCCAATGTCAAGAAACTTCCAAATGATTGATGTTAAGACAGAAAGCTGGAGACCCAATTGTTAAAATGGTTGGTCAGCATGGTGTGGACGGCGCCAACGGGAAAATCATTCATTTATAGATGATTTTCCCATTTGAATGACCAGTGATGGGGGATTGCGACTGCTATGTTTAGTTACCGGAAGGTCATGGGAGAACTCGCCAACCATAATGGATATACAATATTTTTCTTTGGGGTTGTGTATTTCACCAGCAAACAGCAAACACATGTTTTAAACCAACCATCATGGAAATGTTACGCAGGTACACTTGGCATACAACCAAGAATATAACATAATTAGCGAAGTTGGTTTCTGAAACTATTGGCATATTGCCCTACATTGTTGGCGCCTCACTATAAAGGCTTCACGTTTATTCCGAAACTCCTCATCCTCAAGCCGCGCCTGTAGTCGCCAAACCTCTCTGTTTCTTCAGAATACAAACTAGATGTCAAGTCAGGCCCCCCCTGTGAGTGCTAGAAACACAGTTTCAGACTTTGACTCCATGCAGGTAGATCTTGTTGCATGCAGATCGGTAGCGGGCAACTGCTTTCTGCTAGAAAAAAGACTGACGTTGGCCTGCCACCCTCACGCTCCTGCAGTTATGGCCCTTTACCAGTTCTAAGTCAGTTGTAACCACATTTATGGAGATGCAACCCCATGTATAGAATAAACCCGTAGAAATAACAGGTAAATGGCCATTACCGTCGTAAATAAATACTGTGTACCAGGTGCCACTGGTCATCTTCATCTGCTCATCCACATGCCGGGACAAGAAGAGTCGAAAGAAACGGTCAAATCACCTTGGATTTCTGCCAAGCCCAATGGATTGTCATATATTTACATATGTTCACAAGCTATCGTTCTTTTTGGGGGGCCCTATCGCTTTACATGGTTGGATGCACTTTCTCAACACAAGTGGACCCTCCCTTACTAATGAACATGATCTAGGTTCTTTTGACCGTATCTCATAATATCCCATATATAGAATTCCAAATACCCATGAAGCAGTTGGTGTAACCTTAAAACAGCAGCTTTCATTTTCAAATCTTATAGCTTTGATACAGTACCCCCCAAAGTATATTGTGATCTTAAAAAAGAACATATCTTGATTTTTTCCTGTGGATTTGAGACACAAAGCCGGCAATGCCCAAGCCCCAGACTAATCCCTCCTCATCTTCATCTTCACTCGGGGGCTCCGTTGAGTGCCTGACATATCGAAAGAAGGCAAGCTGGCGGCTTGGATCTCTGCAGTGTCAGCCGTTTTTTTTTCGCTAAACCCTTGTTCATCATTACTTGGATTCGCAAAAATACAATGCACCTTCAAAAACAATCCCCACAGATCCTCTATTGCCTGGGTGGTAGATTTCCCATTGGGCCAATGGGAAAATGTGTGGAATCATCTTCAGAAAATCCAGCTTGGAGGGGTAGCATTTTATAGCAACAAATCGTCACTTTTTGGCAAACGATCGGCCCCTCAGATTCGTCAAGGTCTAGCAATGCTGGGTTGACATCACCCATGAATTCATAGGTAAATGTCGGGTAAAGGCACCGATGAGTGATTGGTTGAAAGGAATATCTACAGGACACCTTGGTTTTTCCCATCCCAACAAGGGAGTGTCCTGCAAATTTTCCCATCATTCAGTTCTGGGAAATAATTCCCCAATTAAGAACCACGGGTTTGCTTGGTTTGTTCTCTAGACTGGAAAGCAACTAGGTTACGTGTCCTTGTATATTAAGTGGATATAACCAGGCCTATTTCATGGGTTTCAACCCCCTTGCGATCACCAGTCAAGTACCTCCACGGTCCATCTAAGTAATTAGTTCACCCCTTGTTTACCCAAGTAACTTCAAGTAATCCATTTGAGCCATCAAACATAGCCCTATCCCATCTCATTAGCATTTGAGTCCCTACTATGGGTTAGTTCATAATCCCCAATAACCCAGCTAGTACAACTCCTTACAATACAATAACATCAATAACCAATCAACCAAGGTTACTATGTTCATAGCTCATTACCCAACAATTATTACCCAACCATTTCAGCACCAGACTGTCCCATACAAATAACCACCATTCCCCCCGTGCACCTCGAGAGTTGCTCACCTGGCAGACCATGATCATGGCTATGATAACATATGGATATGTCTGAAGATGGGATATACTCCCCAAATGACCATTTTAATAGGGAAAATGATGATTAACCAGGAGATTTTGGGGTACCGTTTTTTATTTTCAGACACACCCATATGAGCGGTGTTCCAAACTCTGGCTCGTGGCTTTATACTGGGGAGTTACTTTCGCAAAAGCTTTCGCTTTGCTTTCGCGACTGCAGTCTTGGCTTTCGCGCAATGGATTCTTGCAAAAGTCGCTTTCGCGGAGCTTTCGCCGTATTTGGAGGAAAAACAAAATAAACAAATTATGAAATAGATTTGACATTTTTCAAAATTGTTGTAAACATGTGTTAACATGTCGGGTTGCACTTGCAGAACTTGACAAACAGAGGCAGAAAGTTCTCTATTCGCTGGTTCCGTTTTTACTCTGCGGGTTCGGGTTCGTTGTCAGAAGCAGACTCAGAGGACGTGGAACTTGATGAGGAGCTACTATATCATTTTGAAGATCCACATATATAATTAGACATAATAGTGCTAGTGGGTACTGATGAAGGGGAAGGAAGTGGGCACAACCCTTGAAATTTGGACGCNTATATAATTAGACATAATAGTGCTAGTGGGTACTGATGAAGGGGAAGGAAGTGGGCACAACCCTTGAAATTTGGACGCGTGCTTTCGCGGAGCTTTCGCTAGGCTTTCGCGGATTTTTCGGGGAACTTCGGAAAAAAACGTTCTTTCTAGCAATCGCCGGAGAAAAAGGAAAGGATACTAACATAGACACACATTGTTCTGTCAAGTTCTGGC